>VWPU01004323.1:6569-56991 GCA_013398955.1 Callaeas wilsoni | reverse complement strand
CCGGGCGGGGGCTCCGGGCATCTCCCGGGCCGCGGGGAGCTCGCCCGGGCGAGCAGCGGGACCCGCGCGGCTCCCGCTCGGCGCAGCCGCCGCTCCGGGGCCGAGGATGCTCGGGGATGCTCGGGATGCTCGGGGATACTCGGGATGCTCGGGGATGCTCAGGGGTACTCGGGATGCTCGGGGATGCTCAGGGATACTCGGGATGCTCGGGGATGCTGCGCTGCCGGGGCTCCGCGGGGCCGCTGCCCGAAGTTCGCCCCGGTGAGCGGTGCCGGGGAAGTTGGGGATCCCGGCGGAGCATCCCCGGAGCATGCGGGGTTCGGCTCCGGGCACTCCGCGGGGCACGGGGCGAGGGACCCCCAAAGCCGGCTGTCCCCGCCGCAGGAATGGTCCGCTGGCCCTAAAATCCTTGCCGAGAGGTGCGGGGTGTCCCGGCTGGGAGCGCAGGGCGGACGGCTGTGGCATCCGGAGGGGAACCGGGACAATGCTGCCATCGTGTTCGCTGCCGCTGCCCCCGGGCAGGGGCAGCTCCGCGGGGCTGCGCGGAAAACTCCGGGAAACGCGAATTTATTTTTGAGCAGAAAACTCCGCGCCATGGAAACGGGGCTCGGCTCACAGGAAGCCTCACTTCCTACAGTGGATTTCTTGTGTCAGTCAAGTGCGATGGTGAATACAAAGTATCGGAAGAGTTCGGGGCTAGGAGAGACTGTGGGAAAGATGTAGGCAGAATCTGGCACGCTGCTGTTTCTGTCTATCCCTCTTTCGCTCGGCAAACACTGAACATGAGGGAGGAAAAAAGGAAACAAACAAAAAAAAAATGGAGAGAAGCTGTTTATGGCACCGGGGAGAGCACCCCGCAATTCCCAAGGGCGCGTTCTCGTGCGGAGCTAAAGATCGCTGCCTTTGGACCCGGCAAGCCTTAACCCCGCTCAGCTCCCCCACAGCAGCGCTCCCTGGAACACCACGGGCAGGTTCCTCGTGCTCAGGGAGCAAAGGACCCGACGGCCGGAACGTTTGAGTGCAGGGAGGGTGCAGCCCTTCGGAGTGCTGGGCACAGGCAAGGCGGGGCTGGGGGGAGCAGAGCCGGGGGCACTCAGCACCCCGCAGCTCGGGATCTTCCAGCAGCTCCCGGCTGTTCCCGTTCGGGGTGTGCTCACCTCTTCCCGAGGGGTTCAGGTGAAGTTTGCTGTTCCCTGCTCACCACTGCAGGGGAGCCGTGGCCCCTTTGGAGCCGTGCACAAAGCTCCGTGATCCCACAAACACGGGGAGTTCAGGGCCAGTGAAAACTGGGAAGAAAATAAACCATGTTCAGATCCCTGAGCCACAGGCACCAGCGGGATGCTCTGGAAATGCACAAAATGCTGCCTGAACTTACTCTGGTTTAGTGGGAACAGCCTCTGAAGGAAGGAGGAGCGTGCCAGTGTTTAAAGGGCTTGAGCTCAGCCTAAATGCCCGTGAGCAGGACGAAAGCTCGGCTTCGCAGCTGCGTTCGGCCTTGCAGGGAGCCGGGCAGAGCTTTGGGGTCCACCCTTTGCCACCCCGTGCCCCGCAGGACTTGTCTGCTGCCTCGGTTGTATCCAGCAAGGCTCCGGGCGACTGCCCACGTTGCTTTCCCTAAATCGCTCTGCGTGGGGTGCAGGCTGTGCCGCAGGGCCGGGTGAATTTCTGGGTCAGATCTGCTCTCTCAGGGCACGCAGGGACGGGGCCCCAACGCTGGGGTCACTTCCACCAGGATGGAAAGAGCCATAAACCCCACAAACTGCTCCTCTTTCGATCCCACCCATCCGCAGGGATGTGCAGGGGAACCGATGCTCTGGGTGTGTGATGGGGCTGGGAAGGTATAAAATATTGAGTGTATTCTTACTGCTGTGGTTATGCTGCCTATAAAGTAATGACGTTATAAAATATTAATCCTTCACATCCGTTAACAGCAGCAAAGTTTCTCCGTGGAATCTGTCACTCTTCGAGGTGGCAGAGAGGAGTAATGGCAGTAACTCCCCCAAATCTCTTTGTGGTAACATCATAAAATCATCCTCAAGAATTTCTGACAGCGAAGGAAATGCCATTAAGCCATCAGATTCTCTTCTCCGTGTTTTAGTTAATTAAGGGAAGAAAAGAACTGCCGTACAGCAGTTTGCACCCAGATTCATACACTGAGACTTTAATTGCTTTTGCCACTGTCAGGGAGCTTTCAGATTTATTTTTTATTAATATTTTTCCCTGGCTTGTAATAGAAATGAATGGATTGTCTTGCTTGTGTTTAATTAGTTGAGAAAGGACGTGTGAATGATATGAATTCTAGTTATTCCCCAGCATCTAACTAATGACTCCTTCTCCAGCTCTCTAAACAAAAAAATGAGGCACGGCAATGTGACTAGTAAAACGGAATCATTAGGATAAAAAGCAATGGATTTTGAGAAAAGATAGAGTTTTAAGTTTCAGTAATAAAATAAAATGCTGCTGTCTTACTGGGTATTTCTTCTCCACTTCTGTTCAGAAGCTTTTCCCTTCACACATGAGCTAATGGAGCTGTCCAAGGAAACACCATCTTTATCTGCACATTACCCACCAGACTCTGTTACATAAAAGTATATTTAAAGTTCATGACCCCAATATTTTTTATTGAATTCCAAGGAATTTTCAGTTTTCCCACCAAGTCCTTCTTATCTATCCTACTTGTACCACTTGTATAAAATAAATGATCTCCGAGGGAGAACAGAAATGAACTGGAGCAGATGCTCAGGTGCAGAAACAGCTTCCAAAGACATCTCAGCAACAACAGAATAATCCATTTGTTAGTGCTGGATGCAGAGCTTCTCATTCCTCACTGGACACTCCTTACAGGTTCTGATTAGGTTATAAGGGTATAATTCAGTGATATTATGGGAAAATTTACAGATGGTCATCATCTGAGCTCCATTCTGGGTTACAAGGGACCAACAACAAGTTATCAACAAAGCACTGGAGTTATTCAAAAGAGGAAGGAAGTTGCTTGGATGAATCTTGGAATTCTCTCTGAAATTACCAGCTCCTGGACATGAACAAATGGGCAGGTTTCAGGGTTTGTAGGAATTGCTCGGGGTGAGGAGACAGAAACCACAAGTAATTTTCAGTAATTTGTGTATTTGTGTAAATGGAATATTTACATAAGGGTTCATCCTTTGCACTGATTTACTCCTTACTCAAGCAAAATTCCCAAATTTCGTGAATTGTGTGTTCCACAATACAGGATTGGCCCCGTAACATTTGTCTCCAACTGAGAGATACCAGATTTAAACCAAACACCTGCAAGTCAACCTAACCCACAAACTGTCAATTTCTAGTAAGTTGAAATTTTCAATACAGATTCCAAAATCTCTGGTGGATCTCCCCAAGCAGGGCTAAACTGTGGGTTCTTTTCCTGTGTGAAATTACACATTCCCCCCCATGAGAATGATAAAGACAGAAACCTCATTAATTTCACTGCAAATCTTCTGCTTTTTGCCAACCCTTTCTGAGATTTTGTTTGTGAAGGGAATGATAGTAACGCACATCTGAGCTTCATCAGTGTGAAATGGCAAAAACCCTTCTTGGAAAGTCTCTTATTGCATTTGAACATCATGAAAAATGTTCATTTGCAGTATTTATTGCTAGATATCTGCAAGTTATTCTATTGTATTATATTATAGAGAGTGGGGCTGCATTTTTCTCACCAGATGATGAGACATTAAATATATATTGTTCACTGGACTCTGAATGCTCAGTGGTTTATCAATTCATTGTGATTTACCTAAAGTTCCTTATTCTTCACTTTGGAAAAACGTATTTTCCTGCAAATAATTCTAAAGGACAGCTACCAAAACATCCCAAATTTGATTTTCACGCCTCTCCTTCCTCTCTGGATTTGAGAGCACTGTACAAGTGGGAGGCAGGGCAATGGCAGGCTGGCTTAAAATGGGTAATTGAGTTTAAAACCCCTAGAAAAGGCTGGTGAAAATTGCTTTGCAGCCCCTCAGCAAGGGAACTCCTGCTGCCTCGGTGGGCGGCTGTGCCGGGACGTCCTGGCTGCTGGGGAGGGGGAAAGGGCTGCTCGGGGATGGGGAAACTGCGAGGGGACCTGCGCTCTCCAGAAAACCAGCAGCTTGGGCCTCCATTGTCAGAACATCCTAAATACCTCCGTGAGCTGCAAAGGTGCAGGATGGTCCTCAAATATTCTGTAGCGCAGGGGCTTGGGGAGTTTGCAGCAGGCACACAGGGCTCTGGTAACAAAACCAAAGGGTGCGAGTGGCTTCTGTCCTGCACCTGGCCCTAAAGGCTGGTGGAGAACAGCAAAGCAAAGTCCTGAGGCCAGAAAGTGCAAACTGAGGAAGGGAGGTTGGGTTCGTCCAGGCTGGACCAGAGCTGGGGTGGTTTAGGAAGGGCTGAGGGAGAGAAAAGCCCCAACACCACAAAATAAAGTCCAATATAAACGTGGCAGCGCTGCATTTCCCAGGAGCTCCGCGGGCGACCGTGCGAGCTCCCCTCGCTCTCTCGGTGAGCAGTCAGCTGGGCTGTAGGAACAGGAATGGGGCCTGTTAAATTCATTATTCATTATTTCCTCCTCGCTCACCAGGTGGATCCCAAGGTGTCCCTGCTGGGAGGAGGGATGCCCCTGTGGAACACCGGGAGCCGCTGGGCAGCCAGGAGCTGCTCACACGCGGGATGAGTCCTGGCAGCAGCGGCACCGCCGAAATTCCGCCCAGGGAGAGCTTGCCATCAGGGGTTTTGGGCAGGGAGAGCCTTCCTTACAAACACAATAAAAAGCGATTTCCCAGAGTTCCGCCTCTTGCCCTGTCTGTGGCGTTCAGGTGTGATAATTGTTGTTTTAACTGCCCCGGCTTCCCCACGACACCCGATTTCACCGATTCACAGGGCACTTCCCTCGGCAGCAGTCCTTGCCGGAGCTCTAAGCTCCTCCACATGGCCCTGTCCCCTCTCAACATTTTCCATTCGGGCCGCAAATACAATCCCAATACTGTTTTTTCATTACAGTCTGTTCTGTATATCCTGGTCAGTAATAACGCTTAAATCCTGCTCCCCCCTCAATACTTTAAACAACTGCCTCTAATCTTCTTTTCTCAGAAAGGCTTGATTTGACCAACTAAACTATAGATTGTACTGCAGCAAAAGAAACAAATCCCATCCCAGAACTGATTAGTTTTACTGCACAGCTTTGGGGCTGTGACCAGCAAGCCCAGCATGTCCTAGTTCGGCTTGACTTTAGATTTTAGTTTGCAGTAATGAGTTTATGATCTTGGGCAAGCTTTGCATTGGGAGGCTGTTACCCTTCCCTCTCCCTCCCTGCTGAAGGTTATAGGGTATTTTCCAGGAAATGATGAGCTCTCAAACGATGAAGTTGCTTTTTTGGGGCAAAATCAAAATTCCAGATTCAAACAGCTTCATTGTTCCACACTGGCATTGTTTTCACTTCAGCTACAGGAGCCAGTACCTGATAGGCCTGTTAAAGTAACTTCTTTTCTTTCTTTCTTTTTGAAAATTCCTCTGACAGTGCAGAAGATTCCTTAAATACTCTTAAAGCTTCACGAAATTAGGGTGGCACAAACAGTGGGAAAAGTGAATCAGTTCTGTGGCCAAAGAGGCAGAGCTGGTGTCAAAGGCTCAGTTTTGAGCTTCTTCTCTTGGTCCATCAGGCTTTTTGCAATCACACCTTCTAGCGGGGTTGTTGTTGTTTTGTTTTTGGTGTTTTTTTTTTTTTTTCTTTGAGCTTTCAGACTGCACAAGTTTAAAAGAGGAGAGTTATAAATTCTTTTAGCACTGAGCTTGTTCCCACGTCCTGCCCCCGGCTCTGCACACCCAAACTTGGCCTATTTCAAGGCGAATTCTGTTTGCAGCGCACCGATTCTGGCTGGGGTCCAGGAGCAGCCCCCTCCCATCCCGCTGGGTGCCACCGAGGTCCTGGTGGAGGCGGGGTGGGAAGTGACAGCGTGCAGAGGCACCTGCAGAAACGCAGAGTTTGGGGCAGCGAAGTGCAGAAGTGTCCCCGCGGGGCAGTGAGACACCCCCGGGCACTGCGTCCGAGTGCCACCGGCTGGCACAGCTCCCGGGGCTCTGCTTTGGCCCTCGGGCGGAGCAGCGGCGCTTCAGGCACGGCACAGCGCAGCCGGAGCCGCCCGGTGCGCTGTGAATAACGCCGCTGTGAATAACACCGCTGTGAATAACACCGCTGTGAATAACGCCGGCTGCACCGCTCCGTGCGCGGGGCAGAACGAGCAGGGAGAGGCAGCACTGTGTGCGGGGACCAGAGCGTTTGGGGGAAAACAAAGCCGTTTTACAGAACAGCATCGGGCAGCTGGAAGAAAAGAAGGAGACCCGTCTGAAGATGCCAGTTTATTGCCCTCCTTCCCCAGGGAAGGAGCAGAGTCCTGCCAGGGCGTTCTGGATTAGAAAAGTCAGGTTTAGTGTGATTCGCCAAGACAGTACTGAGAACAAAAACTTCTATACCTTAAACTCTTGGATGGTATAATTAGAAGGCAAATCCATGGAAATTGGTGCTTTTGGGGGTCTTACAATGCAAATTTTTTTCCCCATTTTGGCACTCCCACCGATGATTTCTCCACTATGGCACACAGGCCCTCTATAAATTATACATATTCTGGATACAGCAGCATTTTGGGTTTTAAGCCCTTTCCAGAAGGGCATTACGCACTTTGGGAAGGTGATGAAGGATTTTCCTGGTCTGTAGCTCACTGGCAAACACAGAATTGCCCTGACTTGTTCTCTTGCACTGTGTCTGTTCCAGCACAGGGTTTCCCTCTTCTGCTCCCAGCAGGGTCCGAGCGGAGGCTTTTGGAGCATCCGAGCCGTGTGCAGGGATGTGGGATGTGCCTCCAAACTCCTGAAGTCTCCATCAAAGCTGCACGTGTCCTCATGCAATCCTCCAGCCAGGCTGGCTGGGATTAACTCTGGCTTTGGGAAGGGCACAGCTCAGCGCTCACAGTCCTTGGCTTTCACGGCCTCTCTCCCAGCCTGATGAGGATCTGGAGCACTGGAGGTCGGATGCACTGACATGTAAACACCCAGGGGGAAAACAACCCCCAAAAACGCAGCTCCTGCTTTCCCAAAAATAACCTTTTCTCTGCTCACGCTCAGGAAAAAACACAGTAAAAGCCAAATCCATTTTAGAACTACTTGCAGTGGCACAAAGAGCTTTCTCCTGACCGTCCGGGGGCCCTGTGGAGCCCAGCCATTCCCGTAAGGGTCACGGAGGAGGGAGAGGGAACGGGAGGAATTTCAGAAGCACTTTCCGTGGAACAGCCACTTCATTTTCGAGGAACTGCAAATGAATCCCGATTTCCCTGGCACAGTCCCAGGGGATTAATGTGAGCCATCTGAGCCCGGATCAGGCAGAGCCGTGCCTATCAGCAGTCAGAGCAGCCAGGTTGCTGCAGCAACAGGCTGACACATGTAAAACTCCCTTTGATCCTGCCACTGTCACACGGGAGGCTGTTTGGGAGTTAGGTCAGGTTTTGGAGCTGTGCTACGCTTTTCCAGGGCCTGTCAGTCACTGCCACATCAGGGCTGGGCTCTTGAAATGTGCCATGAATAACTTCAGCAGTCCCACGTGGATCGCAGCTTAGCTGGCCACAGAAAATAACGGAGCAATAAACCACCAAGAACTGTTAAGCAAACCATGGGTAAGCTACCTCAGAATTCGTCCCCACAATTTGGAGACAAAATCACAATTTCTGACTGAAATATTTGTATTTTGCTCTGGTTTTGGTTGCTTTTATTCATCTTAGGATTCAGAAAGAGCATAGGAAATGACTTAAAAATCATCATAAAGAGATGATCCTTGATAGCCTGTGGGAATGGGAGAGGAATGAGTACAGGGCACAAGGATGTGGAGTCACTGCTGGGCTGTTTTCACTCAGGATTGTTCAAATGCATTTAGTGTGGTAAACTGGGCTCGTGCCAAACAGCTCCAAGCCTGTCTGAGCGCAAGGAGTGTTTGGGCACCCAGGTTCCTGGGGTGTCCAGTGCAAGGGCAGGAGTTGGACTGGATGATCCCCATGGAGCCCTTCCCGCCAAGCATGTTCTGTGATTCCCAGCAAAATGGCCTAATAGGATGCTAATGCAGGGCATTATTTGCCTGTACTTACAAATATTACATGCAAAATGCCACAGTAAAAGGCTGCAGTAAAGGAGGCAGAAATCTTGTGGACTTACTGTGCAGTTGGGTAACAAAAGCGGGATTTTGGAGTTGCTCAGTCAACGCTGGTGTGGTGTTTCCCATCCTCTGGGCTTTCACTTTTAAATCTTGTATGTTTATTGAAAAGTTTGAGTCCAACTCTCTGTCCCCGTGTGAAACACAACCAGGAATGTCCTCTGAGCTTCCCAGCCTGTCCCCTGTGTCCCTGCTGCCCCTTCCCTCCCAGCACGGGGCCGCTCAGCTGCCCTGTCACAAGCTCTGTGTCTGAGGTTCGCCCCTGCCACCGAGGCCACTTTCAGAGCTCTCCTGTAAAAATGATGTCTTTCTTCTTGCTATCTCGGATCCAACAACTTGTACACAAAAAGCTTTTTATTCTTCCGGCGCCTCTTCCTTTCAGCTGTGCCAAACCACCCCAAAACCTTATCAGTGGGACACTGCAGCTGCAGTTTAATGTGAGCTCCTGCTTCCCCGACTGCGACTATCTCAGAAAGTTCCAAATTGTTTACTTATCTGCCAGAAACACACGCCGAGGAGAGTTCAGGCTCTGCTGCCCAAGGTGCATTTTAAATCAGGGGGAGAACTGCTTCAGATACTTCACATTACATCTCCCGGCTTTATCTGCCGCTGTAAATTATGAGGCTGCTCCATTGAGCTGAATGAAGATGAAATTTTTGAGCAGTGTTTTCTGAAGAATGGAGATTTTTCTCTCTGAAATGAAGAGCCTGTCGTGCCCCAGCGTGCCTGGCTCTCGCTTTGCTGCCCAAGCCGTTCCCTTTCCCATCGGGGTGCAGGCAGTTCCCTGGGGACCACGGCCCGTGGCTGATCCATGTCCTGACATTAAAGGCATCTGCAGATGGGGTGAGGCTGGGATGTGCCCTGAACAGCCAGCGCTCCGGGAGCTGCAATCCTCCTGCTGCCACGCAGACATCCCAGCTGCCACGAGGGAGAGGGATCCGTGGCAATGTGTCCTCTCCGTGTGCAGCCCCTCCCCTGCAGGCACCCCGTGTACTGGGACACGGGGTATTTTAAATAAACCGCTGCTTGCAGCAGCCATGTGAAACACTCACACTCGAGCTGAATTCCTGGCTCCCAGCCCTCTCCTCTGAGCTCTCCCAGCGTGAGGAGATCCCAGCCTGGCTTTGCTTGCTCTGTGCCCGACACAGGCTCCCGGGAGGGAGCTGAGTGGGTGCCTCCTTTAAAGCAACGCAGCACCCACGGGATCCAGCGTGGAAACAGTTCTCCTGCCTCTTTAGGAGCTGAATTGAGTCCAGTTTCCTCTCAGGAATGGTCTCCCATGGGTGCACACGAAAGCCAGAGAGCACACCCCAAGGCTGCTTGCTGGAAATCGCAGCACAGCTCCTGGGGTGGGCACGTGCCGGGGCTGGAGGGTGCTCACAGGGTGGGAAGGGCTCCCCACGGCCCCTTCTCCCACCCATCCCAGACCCCCCTGCAGAACTGCCCCTGGGACACAGAGCGGGAAGGACCCGGAGCTGCTGGAGCCCAGCAGAGGCACCAGGATGATCAGAGGGATGGAGCAGCTCTGCTGGGAGGAAAGGACGGGAGAGCTGGGATTGTTCATCCTGGAAACAAGACTTTGGGATGACCTCATTGTGTCCTTCCCGTGCCTGAAGGAAGCCCACAAGAAAGATGGAGAGAGCTTGGAAAAGAATCTGGAGTGCCAGGACAAGGGGTAATGGCTTCGCACAGACAGAGGGCAGGGTTAGTGGGATATTGGGAAGGAATTGTTCCCTGTGAGGGTGCTGAGGCCCTGGAATGGAATTCCCAGAGAAGCCGTGGCTGCCCCTGGATCCCTGGCAGTGTCCAAGGCCAGGCTGGATGGGGCTTGGGGCAATCTGGGATAGTGGAAGGTGTCCCTGCCCACGGCCGGGTCCCTTTAAGGTCACTTCCCACCCAAACCATTCCATGATTCCATGATTCCATGATTGTCTGTGTGGTCCTCATCAGCTCCACAGGGGGGCCACAGGATCATTTTTGCTCTCTGTGGTTCCCTTCTCTGGGAGCAGCGAGCGCAGCAGCAGCAGCAGCAGCAGCAGCGTGTCCTTTGCGATGAAGAGGAGGCAGAGGCGGCCCCTGGCACACCTAGCACACCTGGCACACCTGGCACACCTGGCACGGCTGCAGGCTGCGTTCCCTGGGTGGGTGGCTGCGGCCGCCGCGTCCTTGCCAGGCTGTCCCTCGGGAGAGACGCTGGGAACAGGCAGTGCCAGGCTCGGCCCCCAGCAGCAGGGCGAGCGCAGGGCAGAGGCAGGAGGGAAATGCTCCACTGATGAGATGCCTGCAGGCTCCCTGCCCTCTGCTCCTGCTGCCGGGGGCACTGCTCCCGAGTTGGAGCAGATTACCTGCGTGGGAATCAGGCTGTTCCACAGGCAAAAGTTGGTCCCGTTTTCCAGGATGTATTGAAACACTTTGCACCGCAAGATAACGCGAAAGAACAATTCTCTCTTTCCCTTTCCCCGTTTCTCTAAATCCCCCCTGGCTGATGTGACAGCTGCTGTTTTAGGATGACTCGTGTGCTAATTGATTTCTACACGTCCTTGAGGAAGGTGATGAGCTCCCACTTTCTCACCGAGGGGATTTCAGGGAGCTGCCGTAGGAATCTCTGCAGGACTCTCTGCTCCTGGGGGTTTCCGTGAGCACTGAACTGCTACCTGCACTGCCAGCAAACAGGGGAACCTTATCCCAGGGCAGCTGCCCTGCTTCCCAGCACTTCTCCTGGGGGGCTGCAGCCCGGGGAGAGGCCCCAGGCTGGAGCAGGGACAAAGGGTGAGCAGGAAGGGGTGGCACACAGGAGCTGCCCTGGGCCCCGTTCCCCATCACCTCTGCTGCTCAGGCACGGGAGTGGGACTGGAGGTGTGAAGCCGAGCCTAGGGAAAGGTGGTGCTTTAATCTGTCTTTGTTCCTCACTATCCACATCTATTTTCATTGGAAAAAAATTAAATTGGTTTTCCCCAAGCTGAGCCCGCTTTGCCCATGGCAGCAGCTGTTGAACCACCTCCCTGTCTTCACCCTGACCCAGCTTTTCCATCCAGGTTTTGTCCTTGTGTCCTGGCAGTGAGAAAGCCGAGTCACCCCTCCACAATTAGGAAAAATTAAGAACTGTTATTTCACGGCAGGTTTATAGGAATTGATGACTTTCAGCAGCTCCCAATAAGAACGGTGTGAAGCTTTTAGCTGGGGCCGAGCTGCTCTGTGGCACCAGCTGACGGTGCATCTGCACTGTGAGAAACGGGGGGCTTCAATAATTTAAATAAGGTAATTTAGGAGATGCAGACCAAACTTTGCTGGGGAGCTTTAATTAATGCTAGAATTCCAGACTTTTATGTTTGCACTCATCTGTTTGCAACACCAAGAGTGTATTTTATGGCAATTCTTAGAACGAGGCTCGAGGCTCGATTCCTGCTAAGGAAAGTGATGCTGACAAGCTCACTCATATTTAAAATTATTTTCTACTGTTGGCAGGGCTGAAGAAAGGGGGCACAGGCTTTCAAAGAGACAAAACTTGGTCCTTGTCCCATGGGAGTCACCTTGTTATAAACCTCACTGGCCACAGGTAGAGCCCAATGAATTCACATCCAGCTTCTCCAGGAAATTTCAGTGACAGGAGCTTTAAATTCAGTAAATTTACTGCAAAACTTCTTTGGAATCAGAGCCCTTGCTCTTATCTGTGAGTTCTTACAGAAAATCTGTGAGAAAATTGGGTACAAAATCATCTCTTCTGGCTCCCTGCCCTTTGTTTTAAGTGGCAGAGCACTTTTTCTCAGAACAAAAGAAAAAAAAAAGAACAAATGACCCAAAGGCTCCTTTAGCTCTGCCTGTGCTGGAGTCAATGGAGCTGCAGCAGTTTATAGTGATGAGGTTCTGGCAAGTGCATTATTCTGGCAGAAGAGAACAGTTGGGCAATTTACTGCAGCTCATCCAAACTGCAAATGAAGGTTCTGTATTCCCTTAGCTTGAGGAAATCAGCAGGAAAAGGCCTCCTCCTATTTTTTTTTATCTCCAGTCGCTGATTTTGCCAAGGTCTCCCACTTCTGCAGAGGTTTCCTTCTCTGCCCTGCCTTTCCCACCGCAGCAGAGGCGGGCAAAGGATGCCCAAATTCCCTGGTTCCAAGTAAGAATCAGTGCTGCTGGGTGCGAGTTATTCCAGCAAGGATGGAATAAAGATGCTTGAATTGAAGAGCCGGGATGTCTTTCAGCCACAGTCTCTAGAAATAACATTATTATTTACATACAGTCCCGTGGCTGGAGCCAGGGCAGCAAACAGTAAAAGCACAAGCCTTTCTTTATACAGAGAAATGTCTTACTAGGAAAGAAGCTGCCCCTGCTCTGTGCAGCTCAGCACAGAGCTGCTGATTCCGTGCACGAATACATCAAATAGGGTCAAGCATGACACAATTCTGGTGTCATGCTGAATTCGTGCTGGAGCTAATATTGTTACAGCCCTGTTGTGGCTGACATAAACCTGTCACATCTTCAGGAGGGTGATTCATGAGAGGCACGGGAGAATCAATGGAGATAAAAATAGGGAACGCAGTAACAGCATCCATCTCATCACCATTTTGCTTGTATTACACTGAGTAACTTGATTAAAAGGGTCATATTTAAACACCATCAGGCACAACTGCTCAGAAAAGGGAGAGTGGGAGAGGAGGAGCTCAAACTGGGGAGCCCTGGAGGTGGGGAATCCATCAGCTTGCACAGGGCAGCAGCAGCGGAGGAAAGGGGGCAGTGGGCAGCCCCCACCATTCCCAGAGCCTGGACTCAGCTGGAGAACTGCAGGCAGCCTGGCACATTCCTGCTTGGAGAGAGCCAAGGTGAAATAAAAAAGCTCGGGAGTGGTGTGCTACAAAGTAGAAAATCCCCTTTGTATTTATGCCTAGTGAATATTCAAAACGAAAAAAGACATTTCCCTCCAGAATCAATCTCTAAATGCACACAGATACTTTTCCTGAGAAAATCTGTCTGAAAAAGGGACTTAAAGTGTGTTTGGATTAACGTTGCCCACAAATTAGTTTATACCTAGGATAGCCAAAATGCAGGTTTGCCCATGCTGCACTCTCTGAAGATGTACAGTCAGAACCAAAGTTGCACATGAAGTTTGTGCTTTTGCTGAAGATTAGGTCGGGGTGGGGGGAATTCCTGTTCCTGGTGGGTTCAGGTGTGGTGAGGATTAGACCTGGGGCGCTCTCGTTCCTGCTGGGTTAAGGAGGGGTGCTGCTTCCATCCAAGCCCTGCAGAAACACAGCAACACCCCCTTCCTCGCCTGCAGCCTAGGTGTGGGCAGGCAGCAAAGGGAAGAGCTTGGACAGCAGTTCCCGGACTAGCAGACCCATCAGAGCTCAGCTCTCTCCTCAGTACAGGCAGACCTGTCCCAGGAAATCAGGGAGCAGGGGAAGCTCGGAGTGCACTGGTGCTTGTTATTCCAGCAGTGTGATCAGCATCCTCCCCACAGCTCAGTTTGCGCTGTTATGTTGGGCACGATGAGCACGAAATCAGAGAGAGAATTTCCCTCTCCCCTTCTGGAGGTGCTGGTTTTTCTGGGATTCAGGATTGGAGTCCTGCAGTAGCTCTGAACCGCAGGCTTGCGATCTCCTGTCATCATGGGCTCAAGCACCGGCACACAAAGAGGATAAAGAGAAGGAAATAGAATAAAAAAGTCTCAGATAAGAGGGAACTGGCAGGTTGATGATAATCTTAAGTATGGGGGACTGTGTTTATGCACAGTTTCCAGTGAAACTCCAGTGCTTTCCAGCATGCAACATGCCTAAGAGATTACAGGGTGTGGGATTTAGTGCCAGAACTGTCGGGAAATCCTCAAACACTCTTCTCTTATCCTGGCACATTGTGCTGTGTCCCAAACTTGAGAGAACACTGCAGTGGGAACTCAGACATCCAGCAAATCCTGGGGATGTGCTCAGAAAACCTCCAAGGCAGTACCAGAATGGATTTCCAGCTAACAGGGAATAAAGGATTTCTCAATTTTCCTTTCAGGGATACCTTTGAATTAAGACTCAAAGACCTTCAGTGTTTCTTGCCAGGGTGAGAAAAAGCCGTGGCCAAACTGTGAGGAAGCCAGGGAGTTTCCTGGCTTTGGAAGTGTTAAAAACTGAGGTGAGGGCTCCTGCCAGTCCATCACTTCACAGTCACCTTGCAGGGCTTTACTGCTGTGCACCAGCAGCCACAGCAGTTGAACAGGCAGGCTGCTGCAGATGACAGGATCTTCACAAGGGGCAATCATGATGGCATCAGTGTTTATCCTCGGCAGCAAGTGGATAAATCACAGCGAATGGGCTTCCCCTCCGAGCTGGAATCTGCTGGGTTATTTCTGCCCAGGCACAAATATTTATCCAGCACACGGTGGAAGCTGCAGGCACACCCCGTGCCTGGTGCAGCCAGAGACTCCTGGCCCCTCCTGCCCCCCAGCACAAACGCGGGAGCAGGATGACCCTGGAGACACGGATGTTCAATCAAAGGTGGTCTGGGAGTTACTGAGAGGTGCCCCACCTGCCCGGGAGCCAGAGGTGATGTGCGGTGTGTCAGGGTGAGTGAACACGGGGTTCCTGCTCTTGGCAGGTCTTTGCTGGGAGAGGAGGTCACAAACCCTGGCCAAGGGGCTGCGGGCGGGCCCCAGGGCACGGATCAGACTCGCTGTCGGCTCAGAAACAGAAGGTTAATTTTACCCAGGTAAATACTGAAATGCAGTTTTACCTCCACGCTCAGGCAGTTTGTTTTCAGAGAACAGGCACTTCCCACAAATGGTTACATAAATCAGAGGAATTACAATATGAGCATCCTCTGGAGCTTTTTCATTTCAGTTTTCAATGTCAAACAGTGTTCAGTGTTAGAGGTTTGAAAGGATGAAATTAGAAACCCTGTAATGGAGTATTATGGAAAGATATCCCTCAAGAAAGCTCGCTCCCAGCTCCTCACCGTCTGGTGTTTTGCCCATTACCAACGAGCATGAATTCTGCATTTCATCTTATCTGATGTAATCAGAGCTGTTCCCACCCTCCCCGAGTCTCCTCTTTCCCTGAATCCCGCTGAACCCTCAGCTCTCAGGATCACCTTGCAGCCACACATTCCCCGAGTTAATTATCCCTTGTATCAAACTGCATTTTCTTTTATCCCTTTCAAATTCGGTGCTTTCCCATTTCTGCGAGCAGCTGCCTGTATCCACACAAATGAAAAGGATCAACTGGAGAGGATAATCTTCTGCCTGTATCCCTCTTGCTATTTTCTGTATCTGCATCTCATTTTCTCTGCTCTGTTCCATCTGTTGGCCGCTCCATCCCCGAAGGCTGGGAGCCTCCATTCCCCTCAGCATTAGCTCGGGCCCAAATTTTAGTTGTGGTTAAACAAGATGCTTCTCTGCTGAGGGGGAAGGAAAGAACCAGCTAAGGGAACAGAGGGAGGTTTCTTTTCCTCCTGGAGGCATCCTAATGGGATTTTTTTTTTTGTCCTGAAGGAAGATTCCAAGGTTAAGTAACACCAGCAGGAATTTCACAGCCTGGGGTGTGCATCTGTGCTTTTGGTTGTGCTCTCTCTTCCCTTTGCCAGGAAAAGATGCCCTGAGAGGAGCAGCATCTCCTGATGTCCCAAAAACTCCCCTTTACCTGAGTGCCCTGCTAAGGTCAGGTCTGTCCTGTGGCTTTCTGGATTTCTGGACACAGCACTTCGAGGTCACCCACCAAGGTAAAGGAAGTGCTCATTTTCCAGGTGTAAATCAGGACGTCAGGGACAACACCAAGCCTTGCATCCCACACAAAGTTCCCTCTTCTCCAAGTGGGCTGTCCCACCTGCAAGGCAAGGCTTCCTTTGAAAACAACCCCCTGTCTCTCATTCTACACTCTGCTTTCTGGAGCTCTCTGAGTTTTCCTGTTCTGAAGGGGTTTGGTCACTTTATGAGAAGGAAAAGTTGGCCTCTTGCTCACTGTGTTTGTCCTCGGATAATGCTGTAATAGGTATTTATGCACCCACATAAAAAAGACATAAGGACTTTGTGGTTGTCCAGTCCTATCCAGCTATATTAATATTCACCAATCCCATTGCTTTTAATTCCCATGCAGGAATTCTGGCAACTGCAGAGCTGCTGAGAATCCATTTTTCACACAAAAAGAAGAGCAGTTCTTTAAATCCTGAAAGCCATGCCAGGAAGTGATTCTTGGATTTGCTGTTGTGGAGTTGTTTGGGGAAAAGGGGTAATAACAGGAGGAATTTACACTGAAGGATTCCCGAGATCACGACAGTTAATTATGTATTATTCCCAAAGGATTAGGCGTTTTAAACTGCATTTTACAGCCCCAGTGAGGGGCCAGTGCTCCTTTCTTTCCTGACAAAAGAACTGGAATGGTGAATCAGGGAAGGAGTGATGGGAGTTCCTTTTCCCCCAGGGTGGGGGGACTGCATCGCAGCCAGGAGCGAATTCCCTGGGGAACACACACCCACTGGGGAACACAAACACCGGGGACATTCACTGCTGCGTGCCAAGGAATCACAGAATTACTCCGTTTGGAAAAGGCCTCTCAAAGAATGGGGTTCAACCCCTAACCCAGCACTGCCCAGCCCGCCGCTAAACCGCGTGTGGTAAAATCACCTTTACTTCCCTTGCCTTTCACTTCCCTGAAAAACCCGGTTTTCCTGCCCTCTGAGAGGCAGGAAATAGTCCAGATTTCCCAGTGCCAGTGCCCAGAGGGCTGTAAGGGCACACCTGGATGAGCACAGGGAGCTCAGGCCAAAGGAGGTGCCAGTAAATCACTGCAGAGCAGCCCAGGCTGCGGTGCTGTGCGAAGGGAGCGCTCGCCCGGCTCCTCTCCAATCCCTGCCTTTATTCCCTCCTTGGGATGCTGATAAAGATGCCTGATGCCTGTTCAGACAAATCCTGATGGGATGTCTGCTGAGCAAGGTGCTGGCCAAGCACCCGCTCCCCAAAGAAGCAAAAGTGAAACGCAATTCAAAACTGCAGTGAACTCCAACAGCACCGAGTTTCTACCCCTTAACGGTCCGAAGATTGCAAATCAATGGAAATGGAGATGCTTGTGTCACTGGGTGGCCCTGACCCGTGCCAGCACTGGGCAGTTAGAGAGGAAACTCTGGGGAGTTGCTTTGTTTCTACCTGGGGGACACAGGAATAACCCTTTACTACAAACAGAAATAACCCTTCACTGGAAAGAGAAATAACCCTTTACTGGAAACAGAAATAACCCTTCACTGGAAACAGAAATAACCCTTCACTGCAAACAGAAATAACTCTTCACTGGAAAGAGAAATAACCCTTCATTGGAAAGAGAAATAACCCTTCACTGCAAACAGAAATAACCCTTCACTGCAAACAGAAATAACCCTTTAGTGCAAACAGAAATAACCCTTCACTGCAAACAGAAATAACCCTTTAGTGCAAACAGAAATAACCCTTCACTGGAAATAGAAATAACCCTTCACTGCAAACAGAAATAACCCTTCAGTGCCCAGGTCCAGCAGTCCACTCGTCCAACAGTTCGTTCTGATTCCTGAGGAGTTTCTGTCCCGTTTAGGAGGAGGTACGTGAGGGCTGGAAGAGACAGAAGGCACACTGTGTATTTTCATTTTCTTTTCCCCGGCTCAGCTGATAGGCTGGAGGACGGTGAGCCAGGGAGCAGGTGCCACAGCCAGTCCAGCTTTCCTTTCTTTCAGGTAAATCGAGGAGATTTCTCGTGCCCCGTTTGGGAGAGTTGCAGTTGCAGCAGGGGGGATTTTTGAGCTTCCCAACAATTTCTCCTGCAGGCTGTTCCTCCAGGGAGCACTCGGAGAAGGGAGAACACAAACCAGGCCGTTTGCCTTTGTTCATGCCCTGGCTCATGGGGCTTTCCAGAGGTGTTCAGGTTTAGGGCATTCTAAAAAAATCCTCCTTTTCTTTTTTCCCTTGTCACCGTTTAAGAGGCTGGTTTGGACACTTTGTTCTCCTTTGCTTTATATATTTCCTAAAATAAGTTCAGAAAGGAGCTGGGAACTTTCCGCTATTGAAAATCCAGTGAAATGTTAATTCTGGGGTGGTTTTTCTTCAGGAAGCTGTCCCAGGAAACCATTTGCTGCTCCCTGTGGTTCAGCCACACAGAAACTGAAGAAATTGAAGTTTTATTCATGCCTAGAAGATTAAACTCCTGTTTAAATATCTCAGTCCTATGAGCTATAAAGCTCTTTTTGGCTGCCTTTTTTTTTTTTCCTCCTAAGCTTTGTTTTTACTCTGTTTTGTGGGGTTTTTGGAGGTGTCAGTCACTCAGGTTTGGGAAATGCGCTGGAGTTGTTTGTTGTACAAAGGAGACCATCGTGGGGAAACTCTCAGATGAGAAACTTCAGACAGAAGCTCGCCAGGAGTGCTTTTACAATCTGCAAACACTTCCCTCCCCAAGCCTGTCTACATAGAGAGGAAAAAGTAATGGCTAAATAAATGAATAAAAACCCAAACAGGCAAATAAAATACTTAGTGAGCCTCTAGAGAATATCCATCCTCTTCCCTCCTGTACTGAGTGGCTCAGCACTGTCTGGAGTGATGTATTTTTAAGCACTGAAACATCACCTTTTAAATTTAAATTTTAACAGCTTTTCCAAAATAAATGACTGTGGAGCAGAGAGCAGAGTGTGGCAGGTCCCTTGGTGACTGTGCCCACTGCCCATGGGACTGGTGTGAGCAGGGAGGGAATCCCAACCCAAACTCTGCCCGTGACCCACTTGCAGCTCTCTGTTTCTGGGAAGTCCCTCCAGGAGCCACAAATTCGTGCCAGGATTATGAGAACAGTGGGACACAGCGCTTTTCCTGAAAAATGGCATCAGTCAATATCCATCAATAACCTGGGATTCTCCCAGCTGCCTCCAGCCTAAATGTGGTTACAATTCCCCCTCCTGGGTTATTGCTTCTCGTGTGTGTGCTTAGAGATGAGCATAAGTCTGCTGTCCTCACATTCAAACATTTATTTTTTTATAAATCAGTGTATTCTCCTGTGGGGGTGTTCATCTGCTAAAAGCAGATTTTGTTATGTTTGGAGCAAATCATGAATTTGATGGTTTGTTTTCCATTTAATCCAATGCCTCCTATGTTCTGATTCCTTAATCAAAGAAAATTGAAGGATAAATTGCAGTTTGATCTGATCGGAGTAACTTTGATCCGATGAGGCATTTCCTAGAGGCTGGATGAGCCTCAGGAGCTAAACTGACCACAAAGGAAGTTTGTGGGGAAAAAAAGAAGCCAATTTGACAGGGCTCATTTGTCAAGATCAATGGTGTGCAACCCTGCCGCAAAACTGGTAACTGCAGGTTGTCCGTGTGGAATTGCAGTGATTTTTTCTGCTGCTCTCCTAAGAAATATGAACAGTGCCACCAGTACCTGTCCAGGCTGAGACTTACTTTAAGTGGCAAATAAAACTTAATTCTCTGAAGAGGTTTTTGTTGTAAGTATGGATTTCACTTAATAGCCTGAACACTGAAAAACTGCTTCAAATTGCATTTTGTGCTTTGATTCTGGTCCAGATATTTCTAAGCAGATGTGGCTTTCAAGCAAAAATGAAGTTGTTTGCTCTTTCCTGTGTTTATTTCGTTTTCCTTGTTGCCTTGTGGATACACACAGTGGCTTTCTCAGAAGGGATGCAGCTTCTTTTCAGACACGCAACAAACTGGGCACTTCACTCCAAGCAAACCCCGGGGTGGACTCAGCAGGGGAAGAAAATCAGCCTCTGGCACAAGAAGGGTTTTGCTTCTGGTTTTGGGTGTGCTGAATGCCAGAGGAGAGGGAGTCTGGTCACATGGTGGGTTTGAGGAGCTGTTCACGTTTGAAGAGATAAATTGTGACCTCTCAGATACCCTGGACCCTGCAGGGATGTTGGTTGCTCCTGGGGCTCTTCTGCCAGCCCTTGGAGAGCCGGGAAGAGGGAGTCCCTTGGAAGTGCTGTCTGAGCAAAGCAATGGAGTAATCCAGTGGAATAATTTTATTCTCAATGATTTTGAGGAAGAATTTTTTCATGGAAAGGCTGCCCAGGGAGGTCTGGAGTCCCCATCCCTGGAGGTGTCCAAGGAAGGCCTGGACATGGCACTCAGTGCTCTGGGCTGGGGACAAGGTGGGCACTGGGCACAGCTTGGACTTTATCTTGGAGAACCATAGAATAACTTTGGCCACGATTTCCTGGTGTTTCCTTTTCCTCAGGCACAAATTCTTGCAAAACTGGCAGCTTTCTTAACCAGGCATGGGGAAATGGCATCATTGACATATCCCATGATGTGTGTCCAGCTCTCTCCAAAGGGGCCATCTGTTTTAAGGAATTAATTTTCATTTGGGATAGTCAGTAGCTTTTAGTGTTATTTCACTGCACCCACTTGCCTTTCAGACAGTGCTCCCTGACCTCCGTATCACGTCCTTTGTGTGATGTGCTGCTTAGAGTAAGAATTAACATCCTCTTCCCAACTTCTCTTCGGCGTTTTCCCCTTCCCGGCTTTTGTTTCTCCCACCTTGCCCATCATGGCACTGGCACTACGCTGGCTCTTCTTTGCTGTTAGATCCATGTGATTGTTTTCCTGTTTTGGATGGGTTTCACCTCCTCCTGTACAATCCCTGGTACACATCCCCTCCTCCCTGCTCGGCTTGCTGCCTCCCAAGTGCCATTGAACAAAGTCCTGAGCACTGCACCGAGTGCTTGAGATAATGAATGTCCTTTCCCTGCAAGAGAGGCCTCCTGCCCTACCCTGCCCTGCCCTGCCCTGCCCTGCATGGCCACCCTGCAGAGCCAGGTCCGATTGTCCTCTGTGCCAGTGGCCCCACGGAGCAGGGACACCGAGAGGAACAGAGCCGGGGCACAAACACAAGATTCACCAGGCTCATGCCCCTCTCGTGGTGGAGCAAAGCATTTCTCCAAAGAGATTTTCTACCATGCAGCAGAAAATATCTTTTAGTAGAAAATACCTTTCGTTTTGTAGTCATCGGTTTGGAGCTCGTGAACAGCTGGGAAGAAAACCTGAATCCAGAAGATAATTATATAGATGAATACCTAACATGAGAAAGATCCCTTCCGAGAAACCAGGCTTTTCCTCAATACTGCTGTGCATGCTTGCAAGGGCATGAAAATCAGTGTGTTAATGTACCTGAAGACACATAGAGCACCTCCTTGTTTTCTTCCCAGAGATGTAACATCATTAATTCAGGGGAAATTTGTTTGCACAATGCTCTCAGGGGTGCACAGGGTGGGACTGTTGGGGTGTCTGTGCACGGCTAGGGGTTGGACTGGATGATCCTGGTGGGTCCCTTCCAGCTCAGGACATTCTGTGATTTTATGACCATGCAGTGCCAGGCTGGGATTTGAGGACAGTGCCATCTCACTGGAAAAGTCTAACACAGAACAGTTCTGTCCAGCTCGACCTGCAAGGCAGAACTGCAAATGTGATCCTTTAGAAGCCATCACTCACTTCTTCAGCCTCCCTTCTGCATCGTGCAGGTTAGCCTGGAGTATTTTGCCATGATTTCTGCCTTGGAAAGGTGAAATATCCACAGTTTGGGCACCAACTTTAGTGCCCAGTTTGGGAAGCCAAGGGACACATTGACACTGGAGATATTTCTCCCCAAGGCAATGCCCAGTTTTCCATTTGCCTTTATCAGACTGAGGGTTTGAACACCTCACCTGCGTGTCTAAAGGACAGTGCGTGAATTCTGCAGTCTTTCGATGTGATCCTATTTCTGCCTCTCCCAATCCCGCTGTCACTTGGAGGTTCTGGTCTGGCTTAGTGCAGCCTACAGCAGAAATATAAAATCCCAGGGAACCCCCTCCCTAAATCTTTGGAGGAAAATGAAAACAGTCATCCAAAGATTGTATTTCTCCCATGTTCTTCTGATCTGATTTTATTCCTTTTTCTGAGGAACATGAAAAAAATGAATAAGCCCCAAATTCAATCTCTTCCTTACGTTCTTATCACAGACATCTTGATGTGGTGTATTTTTTCTCATCTTCTGTTTACTGTGAAACTGGGAAGTTGAAAAGTACAAGTATGAGATCTGTCTGTACTCAAAAATTCTTTTGACCTTCCCTCCATAAAAATTTAATCCCAAAAATGGATTATTTGCTCTTGTGGCAAGATAAGGAATTTCTTTGGGCTAATAAATCCATGATTTTGCATCCTACTTAATAAAAGGACAAAATAAAAATCAGTTTGCAAATGATTAGAATTCATTAAAATGTAATTATTTGTGAACCACCCTGAACTGATGTTCCTGATGAGCTGAGCTAATCCTGTGCTACCTCCAACCTGAATGGAATTGAAATGTAGGAGTCAGGACTTGAAACTTGGGGAGTTTTGGGTAGATGCAAACGATGAAATGATGAAACATTTCCTGGGAGTTACAGGCCGGGCCAAAAGGCCACAAAAGTCTTTAGGCCTCATAACTTCACTACAATTTTTGAACACTTACAAATTAATATGATTTTTGTTCTGAGGCTAAGTGTGACTTAATTAGGTGGCAGACTTCAGAGGGATTTGAGTTTGGATCCAAACTCTTGCTGTGGGATCAGCACTGTGTTTCCATGGATGATTGTCCGAGGGACAGACACTGATAATCCCTCTTTGCATCCTTTCCCGGTGCCCAGGAAAGTGCCTGCAGACAGAATATACACAGAAGATAAATCCTGTGCCCAGAATCAGTTGTTTTTTCCTCACAATCCTGGAATGAACAGGAGAGGTAAAGGCCAGAGTCCAGGCTGAGCTAACTAATGGTATCTTTAAATAATGATGGATTGATATCCTAATACACAGGCTGCCTTTTTTCCCCTTGGTGGAGGAAGTTCCTCTTACACCTTTGTCTTTCTTTATCCAGCTTGTCAGAGAGCCCCACTTTTGTGTGCGTTGACAGAAGAAAACTGACGGTTAATCCTGGTTTAACATCTCGTTCAGGTGCCCGTGCCAGCGTGTCTGGTACGTGTTTTGGACCCTCCCTGGCGTGTGAGGATGGGCTGGGAGGTGGAGCATCCCGAGGCAGAAGGAACGGGCAGATTCTTTTCCAGAGCCTGTTCTCTGGTGAAGAACAACGCCCTGTGTTAGAGGCACACAATGGCACTGCTGACACGCAGCGTTTCCGTGCTGATTCATTTCCTGCGCGGATGAGATGGCTCTCCACTGCAGGATGGCCTCAGAGTGCTGCTTCTGAGTGTGTGGCAGGGCTGTGAGAAAACACCGCTCTGGAAGGCGGTATGTTCAGAAAACACCGCTCTGGAAGGCGGTATATTCAGAAAACATCGTTCTGGAAGGCGATATATTCAGAAAACATTGTTCTAGAAGGCGGTATATTCAGGAAACATTGTTCTGGAAGGCGGTATATTCAGGAAACATTGTTCTGGAAGGCGGTATATTCAGGAAACACCGCTCTGGAAGGCGGTATATTCAGAAAACACCGCTCTGGAAGGCGGTATATTCAGAAAACACTGTTCTGGAAGGTGGTATATTCAGAAAACACCATTCTGGAAGGCAGTATATTCACGATTCCCCACGTTTTCCCACTCCTGCCAGACCATATGCNTATATTCAGAAAACATTGTTCTGGAAGGCGGTATATTCAGGAAACATTGTTCTGGAAGGCGGTATATTCAGGAAACATTGTTCTGGAAGGCGGTATATTCAGGAAACACCGCTCTGGAAGGCGGTATATTCAGAAAACACCGCTCTGGAAGGCGGTATATTCAGAAAACATTGTTCTGGAAGGTGGTATATTCAGAAAACACCATTCTGGAAGGCAGTATATTCACGATTCCCCACGTTTTCCCACTCCTGCCAGACCATATGCAAGCAGACAGCTTGCATCAGGCCCCAGTGCCAGCTCCTGAATTACTGCCGAAATAGGGACTATTTTGATAAAAGCAGAAAGCTTTCTGACGGCATTTCACGCCCCATTAGAAGCTCGAGGAGCAATCTCTAACGAGGTTACCCCAAAGGTGCATTTATTCACGTTCTGTCTCCTCCCAGTGCAAATGCCCCGGCCCTGCCGCCCTGACGGTCAGCGTGTGTGGATGCTGAAATGCTGTTAGCAGGGAAATTTTCTCTTCTTGCATTCGTTCTGTGAGAACTTTTCCTTTGCTGTGTAAGCTATGGAAACAATAGATAGGGTTTTTGTAAATAGCATTCATATCTGGTATCTTCTGACCTTGTGTACATTATATTAGGAAAAAACATTTCTAAGTGGGTGTCTGAGACATTGACCAATCACCCTAGGAGACGTGTGAGCACCGTTCAATTGCTTTATGGAACTAGAATATATCAATGGTATTGTAAATTTAATAAATAACTCATTCCTCGCTCTGGCTCCTGCCTCGCTGCATCTCTGAACCCCTGCTTGGAAGACCACAGGCGTGCGAGGCGAATGCACGCCGCGTGTGCAGCCCTGGCAGTGGCAGAGCTCTGAGGGTGTGCGAGTGAAGCATCGCTGCATTGCTTCTGGCAGCTCTCTGGAGAGCTTGGAGAGGCCCTCATGCTCAGGAAATTCGCCTGCATCAGCTCCTCGTGGCTCTGCCTGGGCAGCAGGCTCAGCGTTTGGGAGGGAAGTGCCATCCGCGGGCACTGCTGGAGTGCAGAGGAAGGACAACGGAGTTCTGTGCTCAGTTTCTGGGAACTTTGAGCCTCAAAAACTGGTCTGGTGGAGAGTTGCTGCTCTAGCTCAAAACCCCACCTCCAGCCAAGATCCAAGTGCCTTTGGCATGGTAGCCCCAGGCTTGGGCATCGACCACCTCTCCAGGGAACCTGTGCCAGTGTTTAAGCACCTTCTTGGTAAAAAAATGCTTCCTAATGTCAAGTCCAAAAACTTACCATAACCTCCTAAACGCCCTTGCAGCCCCATTCTGCACGTACTGGCTCCCCGATCTCCTGGAATCCCAGGGGCTAGCGGGACGTGCAGTGGCTGGGACCTGCAGTGGCTGGGACCTGCAGCAAAGCAGAGACTCGGGAGATGAATTTCTGTCACCTGAGCGTGTTTCTGTTATAAAATCAGGGCCATCAGGGTGTCAGCACAGTTAAATCAACCCCTGCACTGGCAGCTCGTGGGGCTGTGCCCGTTACACCTCGGCAGGGATCCACAAGAAGGAGGGAGAGACACCATTTACAAGGACCTGGAGAGACTCTGGACAAGGGGAATGGCTTCAATCCGACAGAGGGAGGGGTTAGATGCAATATTGGGAAGGAATTCCTACCTGTGAGGGTGGAGAGGCCCTGGCACAGGGTGCCCAGAGAAGCTGGGGCTGCCCCTGGATCCCTGGAAGTGTCCAAGGCCAGGCTGGACAGGGCTTGGAGCAGCCTGGGACAGTGGAAGCTGTCCCTGCCCATGGCAGGGGTGGCACTGGATGGTCCTTAAGGCCCCTTCCACCCAAACATTCCGTGATTCCATGATCTCCCACAGTCACTGTGCTGGCATAATGTCAGGACCCAGAGCTGCAGCGGGAACAGATCCAGGTTTTGACCCAAAAGATGCAGCTGAGTGCTCTTTGTAAGTCTCTTTGAGTTTGAAACTTCATTTTATCTACAGGGTGTTTTTAAGCATTCTGGATGAATGCTCTTGTGTACCGAGCTCAGTGACTCCTTGCTATTCCAGGACCATAATAACAAGGTTTATTATGTTCTTACCCAGCGTGTTGTGACATTATTGCAAAATTATTGTTTTGTTTCTCCTAAACTCAAGATTTTTTTGTAACAGTAATAATAATAATAAAAGACATACAGGCTGATGAATTATCCACCATGTCAGACTGCAGCACAGCAGAGTCTGAAATAGCTGAGAGAGTAAAACAGAAAAATATCTCAATTTACGAGTGGAACAGTAACACACACTAAACTTTTGCTGAACTATTCCTCACCTGATTCTTAGTTTTCTCTTCACAAGCAGACAAGACTTAGGCTTCTGAGGTGATAAATCTTGACCAGATTAAAGGGATATTCAGCATAGGCTCTCTCTGGAAAGCATAACTTGTGGGGGTTTTTTTAGGATAATTTGGAACTGAATTGCTGCTGCTGGCCACGTGCAGTGAGTGATTTTCATTATGTAATTCATGGGAGCTTTACATCCAGCCACTGGAGCTGGGGTAGCTGTCATTCATTTCTGTTTACACCAGTGGGTAGCTGAAGGCAGGGCAAGAAATGTGCACTGTGTCTGCTTCCCACCTGAGGAAAGGTTTCTCTCACCTGAGGAAGGGTTTCTCTCGCCTGAGGAAAGGTTTATCTCGCCTGAGGTCGCAGGAAGGAGGAGCAGCAGAGGTGGAACAGCAGGGAGAGCCTCCAGGGCTGGAGCTGCTCTGGTTCTCACAGGTGGGGGTGCAGCCACGTCTCACCTGCTGCGGCCTCTGCTGATCCCACCTGGGCCCCCAGTTCTGGGGCAGGAACCCCCATTGCTGTGGGATTTGTGTGATACCCTCCAACCCTTAAATCTTCCCTGCTGGGGAGGGGATTTAAGTCTGTCTCCACCTCAGCCCCTGTGGTGCAGGTGCATCACCTGCCTTCCACCTCTGCAGTTAAATTCCCATGGACATGAGTAGCATGGATAGGTAAGAGCTACTTGAAGAAGGTAAAGGTGGGAATATTAATTTTCTGGCAAATATATCTGTCTTCCAAAAGGAACCAAGTGAGGTTTAACATCCCTTTCCCTGAAAAAAATTCCTCCTGACATCCCAAAACATAACTTATGCAAATCTACTTCCCTTACCTTCCTATTCATCTGCCATATGCTCCACGTCCTCCTTGGATCCCTCCGTGCTTCCCTGTGTGCAGAACTAACAGGAATCCTCACTCTGTGCTGCAGAACTGGGAAGACAATTTAGCTTTGATTAATTTTAGCTGCCTGTGATTGCAGAACATGCATGGGGACAGCTACCCTCTAATCTCTGTTTAATCGCAAAGTTCCCGGCATGGAAATATTAATCATGATCTCTCCAATTGCACAGGATAAAACGCAGGCTGGCTGATTATGGGGGAAATAACTTTATCAGTTGCAATGGGAAGGTAAGGCTTAGTGTTATTACACTGGAATGAAAAGGTGCTTTTCTGTGCAGACATCCTTGAGGACTGTAAGAGAAAAAGGCCAGGAAAACCTACAGGACTTTTCTTCCATTCATCCCCTCCTCCTCCAGCTGTGTTTGTCGTCACAGAACACTGTGGAGGGTAACCTTTGATTACCTGAAACTCGTGGAAAAGAATGGCCAGGCTTTTAGGTGCATCATCCCTCCCACGTGATGTTCCAGCGTGGCCATCTCTGCTCTGCCCCCACGCACACCCTTGCTCTGAGCCATCAGGTACCCTGCCAGCGGGCCTCTCTCCTTACTAAAGGTTCCTGCCGCTAATTTCATCGGGAACGAAAGTGTCACTAACTCTCTGACACGAAAACAGGCTCACAGTGAAGGTGCGATGAAGTCACGGCCGGGATCCACCCTTGCTGTGTGTGGATGCTGAAATGCTGTTAGCAGGGAAATTTTCTCTCCTTGCATTCATTCTGTGAGAACTTTTCCTTTGCTGTGTAAGCTATGTAAACAATAGATAGGGTTTTTGTAAATAGCATTCATATCTGGTATCCTCTGACCTCGTGTACATTATATTAGGAAGAAACATTTCTAAGTGGGTGTCTGAGACTTTGACCTATCACCCTAGGAGAAGTGTGAGCACTGTTCAATGGCTTTATGGAACTAGAATATATAAATAGTATTGTAAATTTAATAGATAATTCATTCCTTGCTCTGAGCTCCCGCCTCGCTGCATCTCTGACCCCCTGCTTGGAAGCCCACATGCTGTGCCCCCCAGTTCTGTATGAGGCAGCCTTTTCCTGTCCCAAGCTCTCCGTGCACTCTGAGGCTCGAGGGGGTTTCTCTGCTGTCGCTCACCATCGTGACAAGCAGCCAAATTCTGCCCTCAGGCCCCTCTGTGCAGCCCTGCTGCCTCCCAAGCCACGGAATAGTGCATTACCTGCAGAATATCTGCTGCTGCTGCTGCTGGCTGAACTTCCGAGGGAGGACAAAATACTAAGAAGGAAAATACCAGCTGAAGTAAATGGGACACAGTCATTGCAAGGCTTTGATCTGTTTTCACAGTCCATTTGAAACTGATTTTCTTAGCAGCACTCCCCCTGAGCTGAGGTTTGGTAAAATAGGGAGTTACTAGAGCTGCTGGTGATTTACATTTGCACGGTGCATCTTTTCTATGTCTCTACTAAGGAAGGCATTTTGAAGTGTCCCAAATGGTTCAGATGTGCTAAGCAAAAGTAAACACCAGAAATCACGTGCCACGGAGGAAAATGAAGGATATATTAAAGGCAGCTTAATTTTTAATACGAGTTTTAATTAATTTTTCTTACGTTATGTCAACATTACCAGAGGAAATCCAAAGCCTCGTCTTCTTGTGTGTCCTTTTCAAAAAGAGAGCTGCAAAGAATTGGTTTTCTCCTCTGTGAGAATGGAGTGCTGATCAAGTTCAGTAAAACTTGTCTCTGATCAGGCTGCAATAATTTCTCCAAATGACTCTATAAATTAAAATATTTGCTCTATGTTGAGCACTGAGAGAAGACAGATTGTAGCTCATTCACCAGGAAAGGTCAGCAGGCCCAAATGAAAATGCAAAAACATCAATTGTTTCCATTCACTAATCACATATAATTGGTCTGGCTCACCTGAACTAGAACACATTTGTTATTATAATGCATAATTAAAGTTCTTTTCATTTTGCTGCTTTCCAGATGCAATTATCTTTCTTTTAACAAATGCATGAGAAGGAAACTTCTTGTAAAACTGAAGATACGTTTGACAAATTAGTATAATTAAGAAAATGTCCCTGAAAGAGGAAAAACTTTCTAAGTACGACCATTGTCAGCTCCCAGTACTTACTGCCTGTCCTCTGTGACTTCCAACAACAGAATAAATTCAGATTCACGTGAGGGATGGAAGTGTCCAAATCAGCAGGGCTGAAACATGAATGTCTTTGTTTCGCTCTTCACTTTCCAATCCTCTCATTTTTTCGTTTTGCTTTTCAAAAAAGAGATTTTCCTTCCTCTTTCCCGCACTCCTCGCACACAGAGTGCCCCCAGCTCTGCGGAGCTCTCCCGGTGCCACTCCCTCCTCTCCAGTCCCCCGACTGGGCAGCGTGGGCAGAGGCAGGGGCATCAGAGCTGCACAGGTTGGATTCAAGTGAAAGATGAGGTCATGCCCTTTGGGGAACCAGAAGGGAACAAATCCTTACAGATTGCACCTCTAAAGTGAGATCAGACATTGAGGCAGAAGGTTTTGCTTTCAGGCTTTTAGGCTTGCTCAGTGTGGGCTGGGCTTGAGCCACTGAACCAGAGGCTCCTGATCCCAATCAAACATCCCGAGGTTTTTGCTCCTCTGCCCAAGCCGCCTCCCGGAGACCTGCACGTGTGCTGGATACAGTAGGTGTAATAATCTATTAAATACATAAAGTGTAGTAGAAATCTGTGCCCATGGGCTCGGGGGAGCCAGAGCAAGGCACTGATGCTGTCACTGCAGTGCCCCCCTAGGGACACAGGGAGATCTGGGGTGAAACGATGACAGGACAAGGACACGGCCTCCGGCTGTGCCAGGGGACATTCAGCTGCACATCAGCAGGAATTTCCTCATGGAAAGGGTGCTCAGGCCTTGGCAGGAGCTGCCCAGGGAGGTTTGGAGTGCCCATCCCTGGAGGTGTCCAGGGAAGGCCTGGACGTGGCACTCAGTGCTCTGGGCTGGGGACAAGGTGGGCATCGGGCACAGCTCGGACTCAGTGATTCCAGAGGTCTTTTCCAACCTGGATAAGTCTGTGAAACTCTGAAAAGAAGATCTCCTTCCAGAAGACACTTGTTCCTCAAAGGAGGATGTGTCCCTGAGCAAGGAGGGAGATGAGGGCAGTGGGAACAGGGACATCTCTCCCGAATTCCAGCCAGCTGCTCCCTGCCATCCGATATTTGCAATATCAACTCAAGGTTTTCAGTTAAATCGCACCTTCTGAACGATCTTGTCTCTTTCTGGTGTATAATTTTGCCTTTTCCTGGTGCATAATTGCTTCCTGTAACTTAAAGCTGATTTTAAATAATGATGTTAAAGTCAGCGATGGGTTAGAGAATTATTAGTATCTTCAGGGATCTAAGATTAAAGATTATAATATTAAGAAAATGCATGCAGTCATTAATGTAATTTTGAAGTGTAAAGCCTGTCTAATCTAATTTACTATATTACAGTATGAGGTATAATTTTGACTAATTAAATGTCTCTAATCTTTTTGCTAGCTTAAGCTTCGATTAACCAATATTTACTTTATTAGGATAAGATTAAACACCTCAGTTCCCAAGAAAAATCTTTAAAAAGTCGAGCATCCCAATTTCCATTGGAGCAGTGGGGCGCAGGGAAACCAAGAGCCATTTTAGAGAATCAAAATGTGCTCAAAGACTGAGCACGGCATTTACGTAACAAGCACTGCTAAGCTGGTAAAATGAATTTAACAGAATGCCGTAAGCACAATATTTTGTAATGCAGAATTTAGGGCGTGGAAAGAGGAAATTGCTTTATTCCGGTGTGTTTGTGCAGCTTGCACTGTGAGGCAGGTCTGAGACAGGTGGGGGTTCACCTTCCGTGGGTTTTCAGCGCCAGCCACAATGAATGATAACTATTTCTGTGTGCAAACAGGAGGCACCGCAGCGAGAAAATGCAGCGTGACTGGAAGGCAATTTATTGAACTCCTCAGCGCCGTTAAGTGCAGAACGAAAGCTGCATTTACAGGCCAGGGAATGCACCAGACAGGACAGGAGATAACAATGATAAAGAAAGGAGAGAGCAGGAGACTTCAGCGCAGAGACGAGCGGAGCATCCGAGCAGAGCCCTGCCTCCAAATGGGCCTGCCAGCAGATATTTCATGCAGCACAGCAGCAACTCGTACTCAGGGCTTGTCAAATACACCTGTCCTCTGGGTAATAAAACACCCCCAAAGCAACACAAACAGTTTTTGAACAGCCACCAAAGGGGAGGCGAGCGCCTGGAAATCATTGCCTGTCCTTCCCGCTGAGTGATGAGCCCACAGGAACACAGCTCCCCTTCCCCGAGCAGTGCCCAGGAACCCTGAGCACTCCCTGCTCCTGCTGCCGCTCCCTCACCCCACCTGAACCTGAATTCCCTTAGGAAGGGGAGGAGCAGCGAGTGGAAGAGAGGACTTTTTCTACCACTGCCCTCTGAGAACTCGGTTTTTAATCTGTGAGCCTGCCGAGATGGGAGGCTGCTCCAGAACTGCCTTTGGTTTATTCACTCGTATCCACATCTCACGTCCTGGCTGTGTCCCTCAGCCTGTCCCTCCCTTTTTATCACACCCCTCCACATCAGCAGAGCTGGGTTTAGAAGGACAATCCTTGTGCTCCTGCAGCCTTTGTTTTGCTCTCTGATCAAGCCTTTCTCATCCATTCCCTGCTCTGAAGATGGATTTTTCCTCCTCCTGGGCACCTTGGCAGCTGTCTCTGCACACCTTTTTGGGATGTGTAGGTGACAGGGACTGTGTGCTGTGCTCCTGGGGAGCTCTCACCAGGAGGTTACACCTTCTAGGGGATGGAACATCCAAAGATTTCATTTTCCTCACTCATGGGGGCCCAGTCCAATAAGAAAATAAATTTCCACACAAACACCAGCCTGCTGCAGCTTTGCCACTTTATTTAGAGGCTGCTACTGGTTCCAAAGGGAACGTTCCCTTTCGGGAGCAGCTGTGGCAGCTCGGTGGCACTCCGAGGTAAATCAGGCTGCTCCCTGCCCAGTCCCCACCCGGCTCTGCCTGCGCAGAGCGGAACTGGGGCTCATTCTGTCAGAGGCACAGCCCAAAGCCAGGCTTGCCAGGACAGACGGAGGGGAGGATGACACAGACTCATTGAGAAAGGGGATTTGGGAAGAGCCAGTGGTGTTGGTACCCCCATCCCACCCCACAGCATCCCTGACAGCTGCGCTTGGTTCCTGTGCACCTCCTGGTGAAAGGCAAACACACACCCTCTTCTGGCCTCTCAGTCAGATCCAGGATTCCCAGCAATCCCTGACTCAGTGCAAAAAGTGCTTGAAAATGCTGCAGGCCAGTTTTTGTTTGTTTGTTTAAGAGGTGTTTGTTTGCACATCTGCCCTCCCGCTGTTTGTTTTGTTTGGGTGTTCTCTGCAGGCAGCCCTAACCTTGAAAAAATCCTGGAATGATTTCAGTTGGAACTGACTTAAAGCCCATCCAGTGCCACCCCAGCTATGCGCAGGGACACCTTCCACTGTCCCAGGCTGCTCCAAGCCCCATCCAACCTGGCCTGGAACACTTCCAGGGACCCAGCGGCAGCCACAGCTTCTCTGGGAATTCCATTCCAGGGCCTTCCCACTCTCACAGGGAACAATTCCTCCCCAAGTCCCCATCTAACCCTGCCCTCTGGCAGTGGGAAGCCATTCCCCTGTCCTGTCCCTCCATCCCTTGTCCCAGGTCTCTCTCCAGCTCTCTTGTGGGCTCCCTTCAGGAAGAGATACACTCAGAGGCATTTAAATACAACCTATAGAAAAAATCTCCTTTTGAAGCCTGTTGTGGAATAACAATTTTTTTTAAGGCTTACTAATATTCCTTATGTCTTGCAATTCTGACTCAACAGACCAGAGCTGAGCTATGAAGCTCAGAGCAACTACAAATAAAACAGAGGAATTTTTTTCCTGAAAATAATACAATTTAAAAGCATTTCCCTCACACTTTGCAGTGCAATGTGCACCAGTTCAGGGGTGTTTACAGTAATTGGTTTTGTTTGGTTTAGCAAGGTGTAACCAATGGTAACATGAAGCAGTGCACTGTCTGTTTCGGCCCCAGCAGTGGAACATAAATGAGCAAATTAAACGGATATGACTGCAGTAAATATTACTGGGTGGAAACAGAAGTTAGAGCAATTATCATGAGATGAAGTTAAACCCGAAACAGGAAAATTTCTGTAGCATAACTGCAAAAAATGCTTCCATCAAGTAACCTGGATCTTCCACAGCCCTTGCGCATCTCTTGCAGTGCTTGCACCTTACTTGAAAAATGTTGTTTTCGCTCCAAAGCACTTTGTAAGAAAAAATGTCTTGGTCCGTTGCTGAGTTAAAGCAATGCCAGGAATAATGTACAGGAATTTTTAGCAGTGGGCTGGGGACGCATCAAAGATGCTGCATGAGATAGAAACAGCCCAGGGGGATGAGGGTGCAGACAAAAGCTCTCCCTGACCTGGAGCTGCCCTTGGCTTTGGCTGTGACGCTCGGGGAAGGGAGGTGACAAACGGCCTCTCTCTTCCCTGGATACTCACAAGTGCTGCTCTTTCCTGCTGTATCCAAGCCCTGGCACGGCAGAAAATCGAGTCATTGCTGAGTGAGAGCAGCGTCAGCTCCCGAGGCATCCCCAGCTCCTTCCCGGGTTTTCCCTGGAAATCTGCCACTCACGAGGGGGCCAGAGCTGACCTGCAGGGAACTGAGGAAAGCACCGGTCCCCTAAAGGAATTCCTGGGCCAGAAGTGGCCCGTGGGTGCAAATCTGAGAGCAGAGATCCTATTGCTGATGGAGCGCGCTTCGGGGGAATTATCACTTCCTAATAACAATGCCTGAAGGAATGGGGTCATATATCATCATGCTAAGGGTATTTATAAACATATTTAAAAAGCAGGAGGGGAAGTAGCAGGCAATTTTGCTTCCAGAACATAAGTCAAGTGTGTATTATTAAGCCTAAATAGCCTGGATTAATCAAATGTCATACTGGCACTTCTAATAATGACTTTACGTTGCAAATTCCATTACCTGGCTTTACCAGCCAGGAGAGAAGCTACAGAAGATCAATTAAACAAACAGGAAATTACCTTTTTTCTTTATAGTCCATGACTTTCAGCACTTACAATGGTGCCGAGATCCTGAAAATTAAACAGGCATTTGCATAAGATTAATAACTCACTCACTTTCTCCCTAAGTCACTGTGGCTTATTTAGGACCCCAGAGTTATCGAGTGTCTGCTGGAGAGGCTGGGGATGGTGGCAGCAAATTAAAAACGGCTTAAAGTGTCAGAGAGGATCCCAACATTTGAACAGGGGCTCTGCCGTTAATAAATGCACCTGCAGCATCCCAGAGATTAACGAGCAAGACCTCAGCAGAATTAATGGAAGTAGGACGCTGCCTACACGCGTTCCTGGGAATGCTTCCCTGCCCTGGAGCATCCCCGTCCTGCAGATGGCTGGGAATGACCTCCTTAGGGGCCTCTGGGGACAGTTTTGGGGACAACACCCCCCCATGCCATGAGCAGGGAGCTGCTGCAGGCAGCCCAGGCTGAGTTGGAGCTGCATCTTAACCAGGGCTCATTCTCCTGGTTCTACTGTGGGTGCATTTTAAAGGATGCTGTTCAGGAGGAGTTCTTCTGTCCCACAGGAGAGAGAGAGGGGGGGATTTTCCAGCCCCGAGTTCTGCCTGCCTTTGCTGAGGATGGGGTTTGTGCCACCAGCACCAGGCACAGGAGGTCAGCAGGTCTGGGATACCCTGACCTCTTGCAGCTCAGCGTTTGGGTGAGGCTGGGTGGGAGCAGCTTTTGGGAAGGCACAGGGTCCCTTTTGGGATACTGGGGCCCAGGAACATAATAACTGCTGTGGGGGAAAGCCAGGCTGGCAATTGGAAGGGAATAACCATTCTGGAGGCTGATTGGCACCTCCACACCCAGCACAGCCAGGGGATCTCCCTGGACAGGGAATAAATGCTGTGGTTGTTACTCCTGGAGCTCTTAGCAACACCTGGGAGAAGAGGGAACTTCCTCATGCTCCCAGCGCTGGCTCCTGCAGGATCCCGGCCAGACATGCACTGAGATGACTGGGAAATGATTTCCAGGGAGAGCTGAGCCCGAACAAACCGCTGCAGTTCCAGGTGCCCTATCTGGTAATCCAGAGCACGGGATCCGTTCAGAGAAGCGCTGCCAGGCTGTCCCTGAAACCCTGCACGTTTCCCTGTGTGTGCCTGGGTCTCCAGAGCCACAGCAGGACCCTCATTGCTTTAAGGAGGGAGCGTGGAGGGGTGGAAGGAGGCAAAAATTTCCTTTAGGGGCAGTTCTAGAGAACGGGCACAGAATGTGGGAAGGCAGGAGACGTGGGGGTGAGGGGTGGAGGGCAGAGATCTTTATCCATTATAAGTGAGAATTCACTTTTGGTTAGGGTGAAGAATTATGGGCAGCTTCATGAAAGAAAGAAAACACCAAACCCCTATCATTCCTCATTATGGTACATGAAATGAATATACTTAAAAACCCCCAAACCAACTAACAAACCAGACAACAAAAAAAACCCAATAGGATCTGGCAGTTAATTCCTCTGTGATTAAAGGATGCCCAAACACATGAGGCAAACCCAGCCTCGGAGGGTGATTAAATGCTGAAATGAACCCAGAGACATTTGATAACTGCAGAAGCAATTTACTGAGGATGCTCCTTCTAATTTTGATGGCTGCCAGAGTCTTCACAGAAGGAAACTAGGGTCGAGAAACCCCCGAACACAGACTTTTTATATACCTATGGGTATATAATAGGTATAAAAGTAAGAGTTGAAGAGTTTGTTGCAGCTGGGGTTTGGTTTGTTTGTATTCTGTGTTTGCCACACTGAGCTCAGGCCGAACGGACCAGCCTGAAGAGCAGGATTAAAAGACAGACGGCACCCAGGGAGGGGTGCTGGAGCTGTGCGAGGAGCCGAGCTCCCAAAGGTCACTGTCCCAGCGGGGGCAGAAGGCGCACACACCAGCTGGGAGGCACCCCTGGGAGCCTGAGCCTCCTACGGGCACAGCAGGCTCGGACTCCCGGGAACAGGGGAGCTTCCATAAAGACAACTGAAGCACGGCAGGAAGGCGTGCAGAGCCGGCAAAGGTGGCCACCAGAGACCGGGGGCTGGCAGATCGCCCCGGGGAGGGGCAGGAGGTGAATCTGGAACGAGCTTTCCCAGCCTTGCTGGACACAGGGATTGGGGTGCACCAAACGCGAGCGCCCGAGGCCAGCCTGGCAGCAGGGTGATGTAAAGGGGCTCCTCGCACAGCCTGCAGCTCGGCTGCGAAACTTCTCGCCCCAGGGCACTGAGGAAGCTCGCAGGCTCAAAAAGGCACTGGGAAAATCCTGGGACAATAGTCTGGCCAAGCTGCTGAATGCTCAGCCATCACCTCTGGCCGTGAAGCTGAGCGAGCTGCGCTTGCCAGGTACTCAGGGCAAAACTCCTTTGAGGACAGGGGCTCTGACACCGTTGGCACCAAGGATCTGAAACCTGCTCCGTCCAGAACTGAAATGCATTCCAGGGAAAGCTAAAAATGCATTCCAGGGAAAGCTAAAAATGCTCCTATTTGGAAATACTCAATTAAGTCATTCTAGTTAACAGCTAATCTGCCTTTAAATTAATTATATCTAGGCATAACCTTCATGCCATCTTAATATGCTTTTATCCCAGCACCTCCTTGGTTTTATTAAAATTTTAATAACTTTTAAAGCAGGGGATATTGACTAAGTTATGGCTAAATTAGAAGCTGGCGAATCTGGAACCTGACAGTTCATTTAATTTCCAGTTCCAGACCTGATGGTCATAGACTGCCTTTACTCTCCTTAAAAGTTATAATCTCTTTTTTGGGCTGGAATCTCTATCTGCAGTTGATTTTGAGAATAATAGCAAATTAGGGCTCTTATCTCTGATCCATTATCCAGACTCAGGCATCCAGTTCTTTTGATGCAGGGATGAGTATCCCTCTGTCCAGGGCAAAACCTGTGCCAGGAGAAGGAACAAACTATTGGAATCTCATGGAAAAGGAGGGGGAGAGAGGTGAGGCTGCAGCAGGGATGAAGTTGGGAAATACAAGCATAGCTGTGTGGCTGAGTAAGGGAAATTTAAGGGAAAAAGTGAAGGGGAGGAGGTGAAAGTGAAATGAAAAGTGAGAGGGAAGGGATGGATAACAGCAGGATGATGTGAGCTAAAAACCAAGGAACAGAACAGCTGAACAAGGGTTTGAGATAAAGATTGTGGAAGTTGTTACCACCCTGGGGCTTTTTAGGAAAGGAGCCTCAATTTTATGCAAGAATAAAGAACAAAATGTGAGACTCAAAGTGGCTGGGCTGGGCTGGAAAGGGAATAAAGTGATTTAGGAAGGAAAATACTGGCAAGGAAAGTAAATATTGGCGCAGGGTAAAAGAACAGAAGCGAGGAATGAATAAAAGTGGGGATGAGAAAAAAACTGGTGCACAGAAGGAAACCAAACGGCTTTTTTGGGAACAGGCACCACGGCAGCGGCAGAAAGGAAAGAAGGCACCAAGGGAAAGGAAACAAAATGCCACAGATTTAGTTCTTATTTTGTTAGAGACGGAAAAAGAAGGGATGGGGGGAAGGAAGCCCAGAGGAGAGGTCTGAGGGGACCCTGAGTTGAGCTGCACCAGCCCTGGGGATGTTCAGGGCAGGGCAGAGGGGCCGGTGTCAGCCCCAAATCCCTGCAAGCGCTTGGCTGCCTCCGTCCTGCTCCTTTCTGGCACTTCAACACGTGACATGACCCCAGACTCACGAGGAAACTTCCCTGCGTGGGCAGGACACGGGTAAACGGAAGGAATTGTGTGCTTTGAGCCAAGCACTACCCAGGAGAGGAGATGGAGCACATTCATTCCAACATCTGTGTGTCGCTGCCCTCAGTAAAGAATTTTTTCCTGTTATCCAAGCTAAACTTACCCTCTTTCTGTTTGATTGTGCATTTGGACATTGATGTGAGACACCATTACCCAAATTCACTGTAATTCCATAACATCATCTGCACTAATGCTAGGACTTACATAAATTTTAAAAGCCCTTCAATTTTTGTGACTAAAACGTTGCTATTTAATATTGCCCAGTTTTCGTGCTGCTTCCTGAGTGGATTCGTTCAGGAAGCGGGGCCCTGGATGTTTTGAGTGGGTCGGGAAAGGCGACCTGTCAGAAAATACAAAGTGATTCTGCTCGGAGAACCTTTTCTACAGCTGAGTGAAACTCGCAGCACTCAGTGCGGGGAATATCAGCTCCTCAGGGTTTATTAGGCAGCATCCTCTTGCTACTTCAGTGTCTCACTGGCTGCATATTTACTCACCTGAGTGGCTAAGGATGGCATCATTTACATTTGCAAAACCCACCTTTTATTTTTCTCCAGGAGAGTTAACAGCCCTGACAAGATTTTCCAGCTGCATCGTGGCTTCATAGCGTAGGGAAAAACCCATTTCAGCATTTCCTGCTTCCTTTGCATATTAAACAGCATTGCCGGGGTGGAGGTGCATTAAAACCTCAGTCAGACTGGGGTGTAAATCAGAATTACTCACAATATTTAGATGCAAGCACTCTCAAGCCTATGGAGAAGAGTGGAAATGAAGCTTTATAAAACTCCTGATGCTTTGCCTCCTTTAACATAATACCTTTTATTTTTGTTGTTGTGCTTCTTTTATTTTTTACTGAATGGGGGCCCTATTTACTTTTTGTAAGTCTACTACTTTAAAATAAAATTGTATAATACATATAGCCCATGCTTCATAAATCCAAATGCTGGAACATGAAAATAGTTTTTAGAACAACATTAAGGAAGATCTGTCTTTTTTATGTGTACCAAAGGCACCACAGTGATGTTTTTAGGTGATGCACCATAAGTTTGCCAGTGCAGCAGACCCCAGGGAAATTATGATAACAATAAAGCACATATTTAAAGAAAGATTTTTAAGAGTTTTAAAGCGGCGTTGCAAAAAAGATACAGAGTAATCCTATAATTACTGTTTTACTTTGGTTTTTGGGTGGGGTTTTTTTGAGAGGACTTCCACTCAGGCTCTGATTTTATGGGAGCAATTTGCCAGAGACAGATTACTCTGGGAACGTTCTATAGCACAGAACCATATTTTTGTGGGATAATCTGTTAGGCAGAGATCTACTATCAAAAACCGCCCTTGCCCCTACTTGCTGTAAATTGTACCTGTGATTATTTGCAGGCACAGAAACTAATCTTGAAAACTGGGGCCTTAACACCTTGAATAATTTATTGCAAACGGGTTAGGGTAGTTTGCAAGCTGTAAAGCATCCTAAAGCCCAAGGCATTTCCTATATCCTCGTGGACATTGGTCAGTAGGGGCCAGCTGGGGGTGTAAAAGCAATTTCTGCACTTGGCGCTCTTGGAGGTCTTTTCTTACGGGAATCTTAAATTCCCTTCCAACCCAAACCATTCTGGGATTCTAGGAATAGGAAAATTAAAAGGAAGAGGAGAAAAAGACGAAGATAAGGTGTCCCTGCCCATGGCAGGGGATCGGATGAGCGTTAAGCTCCTTCCCGCCCAGCCCGTTCCATGGCTCCATGGAATGTGCACGGTTTCAGCCAGAAACCCCTTTCCCAAACAGTGGGGCTCTGCCCCAGCAAAGCTCCCCAGCTGTTCCCAGGATCACGGAGCCTGGAGGGGACGCAGGAGCTCGGGATAATTCTGAATGTCTCTTTGCAGCAGGCTGGAACTTCAGTACGATCCTCAGGTTTTGGCAGAAGTGGTTCTGTTTCCATGGAGCTCCCACTGGGTGCTGTGAACGTCCTCCCCACGGAGCAGAGCTCGGCCCTGTGCCTGTGTTCCCACCTCCCGGAGCTCCATGGCCACTCTGAACGTTTAAAACGCAGAGGAAAATCGAATATCCAGCGTTGTGCAGGGCGGGGGCCTCGGCAGGTGCTGGGCTGTGTCTCAGCCTCTGCTGCACCTTTTGCACAAGGTGCATTTTGCTGGCTGAGGAAATGCGGGATTCATCACCACCACGTCTGAATAATGCAGAGGAAGCACTTTCAGGACAGGAGTCCCCACATGAGGAAAAACTTTATTTCTTTAAAAAACAATAAATCTTTAAGCGATTTAATCTTTAAAACCCCATTGCTGCTCGCAGATGATTTAGATACAAGGAACATCTCCAGCACATGCATGATTCAAATACTCTTTTCAAATAAAGTCTTTTGATGAAATAAGGGAATTAAACATCAAACCCAACATCTACCGATTGCCAAAGAGGCCTTGGCGTGACAGCTGGTCAGCTGAGCAGCAGAGAGCTGACAGCTCCATCACTCAATTCATTACCCAAATGTTTCAGAACACAAGATGATTTTATTAAAGCAGTGATGTCTAAGAGTTGTTAAGAAAACCAGCAGAAAATGCTCCCTAAAAGCAAAAAAGAAAACACCAGAAATGTGCTTGGCACTCTGGATGGAGCCATACGGCTTCTAGCTGAGATTTGCTTTCTTTTTTTTTATCCTAGTGCCACAATATAATTTCATTTCAGGGAAAAAACAGTCTCACTATTAGAACATCAAAGCAAGCCGAGGCCATGCTGTGCTTTAAATAAAAGGACAAACCGTTGGTTTCTCCATTTCCTCCTTGCTGGAAGGCTACATCAGCAATATTCCAAAGGCTTGAAATGTGAAAAACTTTTTTTTTTGTTTTTGCAAAATCCACTGTTTTTCAGGTGGGTCTCACGTCTCTCCATTTTCAGTGGAAAAACAAAGAGGGAGAAAATGAATTAATTTATATTTGCATTGCTATTGTACAACCTTCCTGATTTTCAGTGTTTAATTTGATGAATGTCATGGTGAAGGTTAGGTAGAGTTCACGTCACAATTTCTTAAGTTCATTTGGATTTAGGTAAGGCACGTGGCAAGATTCCTTCCAGGGCAGAAACAGCATGAAACTCATTTTTACATCTTGGTGTAAAAAACGCACAGCCTCTACAGTAGAAATATTTGTGACATGACATGCGGCTTTCAGAGAAAGAGATGAATTTTATTTACTTATTTATTTATTTGGACTTCTGTTTATAAAAAAGGCCTGGAACAAGGAAGCAGCTGTTCATCAGATCATTTTCTCCAGCCATTTTACAAATCCCATCTTGTGATTTATCCTCTCCTCCCGTCTTCCAGGGAGCTGGGAGTTCTCAACTGCATTCCCAGGCACCTTTTCCCTAAAAGCTCGTGCAGCAGTGTTTGCTGCCTCTGAGTCCCGTGGCGATTCCTGCGCTAATGAGAAGCTGCATGTCCTTTTAGCAGCTCAGCTACTTCTCTCTTCTGCTGGTTTTCCCCCCAGCCCAGTCCAATCCGTGCCCTCTGCGCTCCTTTGCTGATTAAAAGGGGCCTCGTTGCTCCAGAAGGAGATTTTTAAGACCTCCACCCCTTTGAGAAGATGCCAGTCACGCTCCAGGAGCTCACCAGAAAACACCTGCAAAAATAAACAGCTGATTGAGGCAACGGGAGTTTGTCAGTCAGAAACTTTTGGATGATCTTTTTAATTTTCTCCTGCTCTTCATTACTCGCCAGTTCTCACACATTGATCGAAATGTGTTAAGGACCAGCAGCAATTTCTTACATTAATAAGCTAACTCGGCTCCCTACTGCAGCTCTGTTGAAATAAAATGAGTTCTAAATGTCTAAAAATGCATTTTTACTGCCTTTTCTAGAATTCAAACTTTCCATCTACCTCTGCTCACGCTTTTGGGGAAGGAATTTCCCTGATACCCAGCCTGTCCCTCTGCAGAGCCTTCCTGCCCTCCAGTAGATCAGCGCTGCCATCCAGTCCAGTGTCATCTGGGAATTAAAGGGCGCCCTCATTTCCCTTCTCTGAAACAATTTAATGTTTCACAGATGGCATTTGCTACAGTGGATATGAAGGCAAAGGTTTGTCTCAGGAAATACTCCACATTTTCTGCAAGGGAGATGTCATAATCGTTAGGGAGCAAGGAAGAATCAGAATGAAGCTTTACAAGATATCCACACGCAGAAAAGCGTGAAATTTCACACTTCCGTGTCCTAACTCTTTTATTTAGAGAAGCTCAGTGTTTGTTCTCCTCTCAAACCCATTTAGGTGATTTCTATTGAACGGTCCCTTAAATCCCAGGTGCTTTTCTGTACAGGTTTCAGTGACTTTGGATGCTGCACAGGAGCGTGGCAGGAGCCCGCAGCCGAGATCCTGCAGGAGATAAATGGAATGTAGGCAGCGGATGATCCTCGGCTGAGCACAAGCCGCGGGGTAAAACATAAGCTTCAATCAACTCTTGCAAATAATTTGAGCCCAATGCCGTAAGTGCCTTAAATTAAATCCCTCTCAACAGCAGCCAATCTAAATCATCAGACATATGTCACGTAGTGAGCCATAATCACCAGAAGAGTCGTGTACGCAGCGTTTCATTTACATAGGGAATGTATTGCAGTGGCTAATTTGACCATTTCTCAGTGTTCCGTGTCTCAGCAAACAGAGTTAGAGCCAGGCTGGTGCTGTCCCTGAGCGGGACCGCGCAAGGAGCTCCCTGACCCCAGGAGCATCCAGAGCCTGTCTGAGCTCCCTGGGCAGCATTTACTGCTGCTCTGGGATTTCGGAACGTTTTGGGGCAGGCAGGAGCATGGGAGGATCTGCGGTGATCTCCCAGCATAAACAAACAGCCGAGTTCCATGCCCCTACCCCAGAAGTGAGGCCAGTCAGCTCCGCCCGGCTGCGGCACAGCTTCCAGGGTGGATTTGAGCCGCTGGCAGCCTGGAGAGGAGCAGCACTGCTGCCCCTGGGGCTTAAAACTGGACCTGGTTTTTTAAAATCAAATAAACCAGCACCCTTTACATGTTGGGGAGAATAAAAACCAGAGACAAGTCAGTGTTCTCTGTGTGCTTCCTGCTTAGCTCTGGATTTACCAGAACCGATATGATAATGCTGAAAATGTGCATGTGGGGTTGATTTTCAGGGGAAGGTTGGCCTTGGTGCCACTTTGAACAGACTCCAAGCACAGTTCCCCAAAAATGTAAACCTGCTCAAATGTGGAATCACAGGACCGTGGAATACCCTGAGTGGGAAATCTGACACACACACAGAGGAAAACTGAGCAAGGAAAAACATCAAGTGTTTCCTTCAGCTGAATTTTTAATTTTATTTTGAAAGTTAAGTTGTTCAATCAGGAGATTGATGGCAACACATTGAAATGATGGCCATTATGGCCATCATTTGTTTCATCAGTTATGGAAATATTTAATTGAAAACAAGCCATCTTTACACACTTATCCTCTTCATGGCAAGGGTATTTTATGGACTATTGATGGAAATTTCTTTCTTACAATGAAGTTATGAGGCTAAAAAAAATCCTGTAATATTTATGCCCAGTAGTATAAACTTTCATATTTTAAAAATATGAGTAAGAATTTAGTAACTCAGATGTTCACCTTGTGGGGCCCGGAGATGTTGTATCCAGTTTTTCAGATAATTGTCTTTTTCTTTCTTTAATTTTTTTTTTTTTTTTTAACAAACTTTTAACCCCTGGGTAAAATTATCCAGGATCAAATTTTACTGCCATTTTTTCCAAAGTACATCTCTAACTTCCCTATCAATAGGTGTAATAATTACAGCTAAGAATACCTTTAATGTAATAAGTGTAATAACTTTAACTGCCATCTCTAATTAGCGTTAATAATTCCTGATGAAGCTGTTCCCAGTGAAGCCGCCGCAGTGGAAAGTCTCGATCTGAGTGTGATTTCTGGTGAAGGACATTTCTGCGTGCACACAAGGCGCAAATGTGGAATATTTAACGGTTGGGATTTATCTGTATATAACACGGCTGGCTCGGGCATCCCCAAATTTGCCCACATGGCAGGAAGGTATCTCAGCTAAAACATCCCCCTTTTTACAGCTCTCCTGAGTGATTTGAGCAGAAGCCTCTCGAGTCCCCAGATTCCCGTGAAAATGAAAAAAAATGAAAAATGAAAACTCCAAAGAAGGTCCAGGGGTGCCCAGCGTTAAGAAAAGCGGTGCTGCAGCCGGGAAAGTTCCCCCAGAGCAAGGATTCCTGGAGTTCATGCAGGCTCTGTTAGGCACGGGAATTTCAGCACCACGGGTGAGCTTTAACCCTGCTGGGGAGCCTTGGGTTCCCCTGCGCATTCCAAGGATTTTCGTGTCCGTCTCCCCAGGAAACGGTGCCTTTTAAGAATATATGCGATAGATATCATTTTACAAGAGCATGTGGTGACAGGACAAGGGGGAGTGGATTCAAATGACAGAGAGCAGGGTTAGGTGGGATTTTGGGGAGGAATTGTTCCCTGGGAGGGTGGGGAAGCCCTGGCCCAGAGGAGCTGTGGCTGCCCCATCCCTGGAAGGTGTGCCTGCTCATGGCAGGGGTGGAGCTGGATAAACTTTAAGCTCCCTCCCACCCAGCTAGGATTCTCTGATTTTAAGTCCTCTTTTGAGGGAAGCACTACAAGAAGGAAGTGTTCCTAGAGTTGTTTGGGTTCCCATTCCGTATTTCTCTTGGAGCTGTATAATTTAGCACTTGATGTACAGTTGTCATCAGGTGCGGCAGTGTTTTGTTTACGCTTGGTGCTTTAATATTTGCAAATGTAGACGTTGAATAAGACATCTTTGAGACTCAAATGGCCCTCGGTAGACTGAGGAATCGAAATGTTCCAGATTGATAATTACCAAGAAAGCTTTAAACTGCAGGCACCTCCAGTAAGTGTCTTTTCAAGAGCCAGCCATCACTATTATGAGGAGATGTGGCAGCTCAAAGCACAGGTGCTGATTAAACATTACTCATAAGAGTGGATCCGTTGGAAAATCTGCACCCCCCACCCTTAAGAGCATCATCTCAGATGAGCTCCTCAGACATTACGCTTCCCAGGACTGAAAATGTGCCTTGGTTTTCTTTAAAACAGCTGCTCTGCTGAGGCTGCAAGATAAATAATGCCCTGGTTAGGAAAATGGCAGCCCATTTTCTCTGTGTTCCTTCCTGATACCTGAGGATTTAAGGATGAAACTGCATTAAAGCCAGTTAAATACAGGCAGAATAATGCAGCAGCATGGGGAAAATATGCTGCTGTAAGGTTTAAAGAATAACAGGGAAATCTTGAGCAAAACCTGCAAATTTCCTCATGTTCCCCAAAGAGTGACGTGTCCCACTCCAAATGTGTGTCTGGAGCTTCAGGAGAATCAAAACCACGGATCCAGTGGAAAATCTGGTGACATTTGGGTTTATATCCTTCCTCTATGGCAAGAAAAGCTAAAGGGGAGGATTTATTTCTTAAAATGAAAATCGATCAAATCACTTATGTCTCTTTACAGTTTTTATTTTTAAACTTCAGGTTTATCCTTCCTTACAGGAAGGAAGGATGGGGATAGTCACAGGCAAAGTCCTCTCCAGTTTAGCTGAATGATTTTAAGCCTTTTCTCCAGAGTGAGAGGAGCAGCTCCAGCCTCAGAGAAATCTGCCATCAGCAACTGTTTCATTTGGGATGGAAGGCAAAGCCAAAATTCCCCATGGCCTCATGCAGAGGGTGTGACAGCAGGAGCTGCTGTCGTTTTGGATCCTTAGTGTTTGAACTCTTGATTAGGACGTTTTTTGCACAGTTCAAAGTGCAAAGTCTGCACAGCAGTTTCCAAATGGGGGATCTGCTGCAGCCCTGGGGCTTCCAGGTATCCCCCATGTCCATCATTCCTGGCTGGACAGGCAGCTCTGCCTTCAGGCCAACTGGAGCAGCTGGAATTCAGAAAGAGAACAGCCAAAGACTAAAGTTAGAGCTCAAAATGTGCTCCCTGCCAACTTTAACCTCCCTCCAGCACCTCCTCTCTGGAAGGGATGTACTTTGGGACAGTCTGTGATCTGATTTATCCATCCTTTTTCAGGATAAACTCGGATTTCTTCAGCTTTAATAAAGACCTTATGTTCCTAAGCATCTTAGAGATAATAGTGCTTAATGGGCACTCAGGAAAAGGCAGACTGTGTAATTTTTAAAGATATAACCCTGACGTTTATGCACAAAAATGCTGTTTGCTAAATAGCACTCATTTCAAAGCATTGTCTTGGATTTTGAAATGCCTTTCTATTCCTGGCTAACAGCTGGAGAAAAATGGCTCATCCTGAAGCAGTTTCATTGCAAAACCACACTGCTGCTCTGTAGCTGGGCCGTGTTCTCTCCCCTCAGGGCTCCTCTCTGGAGTAACTTTGCAGGGCTCAGTCGAGTGAATGTTTCTGTTTCTAAGGGTCATCTGCTGTTAGCGTGCTGAAAAACCTGTATTTAATGCTGCTTTCTGTGAGTGTCACCTCTTGCAGCCACTGCAAAGGACAGTGTGAAGCACTTTTTGCACAGGATCCTCCTGGTTTAACCAGGCGCCTGTGTAAAATCCAGTGGCAAACCCCCTCTGAATTCGATTTTCCTTGCTGTTGTTCTGGGTGGGGGCTCTGTGGCTTTGTTTGGTTTGAGTGTAAGGTACAACTGCTTTGTATCTGCCAAAAAAATCCCACTGTATTCATAAGCCATGGAATACTTTTGAGATGGACTCAGATAAAAGCAGTAAACAAAAATTCCAGCAATGCCTGCAGCTCAGTGCCATCAGTCTTTCAGTCTTCATCCCACCAGCTTGCTGTCTGCTCTCCTCATCTGCTTTTTATTTCTGTCAAATTATTTTCTCCTTCCTTTACTCCTTAATTTAAGCATTGATTTTTTTTTCTTTTTCTTTTTTCTTTTTTTTTTTTTTGGTGATTGTTCCTTCCTCTCTGCTCTCCTGTTGCCTCTCCATTTCCAGCAGCACCCAGTAGTGCTGCCAGTGATCAGCAATGAATGTGCCAGGATGTCTGGGTGTCTCGGAGGGAAATCCTCTCACTCACACACTCAGGAGAAGCAGACCTGTGAAGCAGGGCTCTGAAAGATTTAAAAATATAGGAAGAAGTAAGTTTCTTTTCCAGTGGGACTATTTAAGTTGTTACAGCGTGGTGGGAGGAATGCTCAGCCGTGAGGGAATTTGATCAAACCCTGCTGGAGTCGGGAGAAACACTCAGAGCAGCCCACAAGCCATGGCATAGTGCAGGCAGAGGGAAATACAAAAAATAAAGGCAGCAAGGACACAGTTTTCAAACTTTCTATCAAATCGAGAGCTTGCACCTCAAACATGATGCTTTAGTTCCTGCCTGGTGTTGCAAGACATACCTAAATCAGGTCAACCAGATTTTTTCACTGTTAATAAAAAGGGAAAAGTTCATTACTTATAAATTCTGTCACATGAATCATGCCAATTGTGCCTTTGGGAAATATCTCCACTTGCAAGCTGAAGTGAAATAATTCCCATTGGAAAAGGCAGATCCTAGTATCTTAATAAGCTCAACTTTTTTATATGTACATGCACACATGTATTTTTATCGCTCTGCTTTCCAAAGGATCTCATCAGGGCTGGATGGAGCTTTCTGGAGTGCAGACAATTATAAAAACCTGCCCTGGGGATGTTTTGGGTGGAGAAAGGCTTTACCGTTTTTATTTAGCACTTTTTTCCTGTTCCCTGTGCTGGGTGATGGGTCCAGACCCCCCGTGAGGGGCCGCAGCCCTCGGGCAGCCGCAGCCCTCGCACGCGTCGAGGCCAAAGTGGGATTTGTCACAGGTTCATCTCTGCTCATTAAGCACCACACCTGCTGCATGAAAAGGGCAGAAAGGCTGAGGCCCTCTGAGAGTTCAGCAAAAAATCAAGCAAGTTTTGAGCAGCCTTGTTACAGCTGGGAGCAAAACCTTCATGAAAGCAGCTGGAATAAAACCACATCCGGAACATGGAGCCGGATTTGGGATAGGCAGTTTGGAACAGAGGAGGTACCCAACTTGTCAAATAGGCAGTAACTTGCTACGAACAAGCCTGTACCTCTTTTTAAAATGCCATTTGCTGAGTTTGACACTTGGGGCTCATCAGGGTTCCGGTCCTGAGCCTGTCCCAGGTTCAGCTTCCTACAGCCATAGAAAGGAGAATTAAACCATCACCCCAACCCCAGAGCCAGCCTTGCATTTATTACATTTAAAATCAAAAGTTATTCCCGTTGGCTGTACAGTTTCTTAGAGTCTTGAGAAGCTTGCAACCTACAGAGACAGGGAGCAAATGACTGCAGAGTCATTTGGGGTAAGGGAGGCAGAAATCCAGGCGAGTTCCAGAGCGGGGTATTTGCCTTTCCGTGCTCACCATCTTTGCTCTGGGATTCAGATGGCTGAAAACAAGGAAGGGCAAGTGCAGCAAGGGCAAGGGCAGGGGTTGGAGTGTTGTTTGAGTGCACCCCAAACGCAGGAGCCCACGGATGGGTGGTGAGTTACAGAGGGGAAATGATCCCGGAGCTGGCAGGGGCAGGGGCACGGCGGTGGCATCGGGCAGGACGGAGCACTGAGGGAGAGCACTGGGGCCAGGCTGGGCAGGACCCAGGCTGGGGAACGCAGGGAGGAGGGGTGCCAGGGTAAGGCCGGGGGCTTGGAGAGGGTGGGAACGGGCCGGAATCGAGCACAACTCATGGAAGGATCCCAAAGCAGCTTCTGAACGGATCGGAGAGGGATGGTGGTGGGAACGCGGCTCTCAGCTCCACTGCGTGTAGAATGAGATGATGATAGCTCCTCACTCCGAGGGCTGCTGCCGGCTCAGCCAGCGCACAGAATGCTGATGGGCTCAGGGTGCCTTCTGCCAGCCAAACACGGCCCCAGTTCCACGAGAACCTCGGGGAGCAAAGCCCCTGCAGCCCGCAGCATGTGCAAATGCAAATTGCAGTTACTGCTTCCTACAGGGCTGGGGCTGTTCGCCGTTCTCCCTGAGAAACTTCTCGTGCACATCCGCATAACAGAGTAGCTGATGGGTCCTGTTAAATTACAGGTAACAGCTAATTTCTGGATAACCTTACACTGTCAGAAAGGTAACTTTTCAAAGGAAGATGCTGCTATACTGTGAGCAATAACTTTGATTATTTTCTGGGGAGAGGAGCGTGGGGAGTGCACAGGTACTGGCTCCCAGCTGAACACCACAAGGAACAGGAGAAGCTGTCCTTTGCTAAGAGATAAGGATGGAAAAATATGCCTGGAGGAGGTTCCCAGTAGCAGGTGTTTCAGTCCAAATGGAACTCTGTCAGAGGGAATTATCTGGAGAAAAATAATCTGCTCAGCACTGTTTTGCTGTGCCCTGCTCCTTTTTGAGCCTTCAATCTACCCCCGGCCCCACTGAGCGCATGTGATCCAGACCCCTACGGAATCCACATCCCTATCAAAGAGCCCAAGGGCAAATCCTGTGTTAATTTGGCTTCACAAATCCCCCACATTAACTTGCACCAGCAACAGCTCCTCCTTGGGGGAAGCAGCAGCACAGAGCTCACAGTCATTAGGATTTTAGCTCTCCTTTCCCTTCGGTGACTGACAGGTGGCTTTTAATGAGCTCTCATGGACCTCCCGGGGCTCTCTGTGGAAAGGAGGGGAGGCTTCTCCGAGCAGGAATCCCTCCAGGAAAGGGCTGTTCAGATGTTTCCGGAAGCCCTGCTAGCAAACCACCTGCCTGTCCTGGCACTGGGCTGCCTTTGGAGCTGTCGGTGGCTCCCAGCTCGGGGATGGAGCAGCATCCAGCAGGCCCTGTGCTTCCACATGGCTTATTCCATGTGTCATCCCGTGTCCCAGCACCTCCCCAGCTGCACAGCAGACACTCAGCCTGGGAAAATTCCTCCTTTGAGCCGGGAGAGGAAATCTGGGCATCAACCATGTAAAATCAGGGGTTTATCCTCAACTAGAAAGAGTCATAAACTGTAAAATCCCTATGTGGGAATGGATTCAACCCTGACCTTTACTGAAAGTCCCTCAGTCCCCGCTGACCCCTTGAAATGGAAATATTTGCTTGCCTGGGAGAGCTGGAGGAGCTTTTCCAGGTGTGCCTGCTGAAGTGTGCTCTGTAGTTCTGACATTTTCCTTGCTGTGGGGTTTTTTTGCTCAGAGAGTGAATGGAGCTGATGCTTTGTCCTGTCTGTCACTTTGACTCGCTCACGTGGCTCAGCCCCTTTCGGCAGAGCAGCTGTACCCAAGCTGTCATTCCCTCTTACTTTCCACCGCTAAATTCCAAGGGGAGGCAGATACTGGTTTTTTTCTTTCATCCTTGAAGAAATCACGTTACAAATGAAGTGCTGTAAGTGAAAAGTCAGGTCTGCCACTGACCAGGACTCAGCAGCCTTTGGTTTGCTGAGGAGGATTCACTTTCTGACTAAGGGAGGAGGGAAGCGAAAGGGAGGACTCCAAAATTTACAATTTTTCCCACCCAAATACTACCAGCAGCCCAACCTGAAAGCCACTGCTTGTTTTCATGCTCAGCAATAACAGCTTCATTCCTGGAATATCATTTATGTCTTAACATCGGTTCCTTCCTTCCTTCCTTCCTTCCTTCCTTCCTTCCTTCCTTCCTTCCCCCCCTCTCCCCTCCCTCCTCCCCTCCCCTCCGCTCTCCCTCCCTCCCCTTCTTC
>VWPU01004322.1:0-56175 GCA_013398955.1 Callaeas wilsoni | reverse complement strand
CCCCCGGGCTGCGGGCGCGACGGCGGGGTCTGCGGGGGCAGCGGAGCCGCCCCGCCGGGCCGTGCCTTCACGCGCAGCCCGCCGCAGCAAGTTTGCAGCCGCCGCCGCGGGTGCGGGAGGAGCAGGAGGAGGAAGAGGAGGGTCTGCGGGAGGCAGGGGGGGAGACCACCTCCCATTGCGCCCCGCCGCGGGCCATGCTGTCGAGGCCCGGCCTCCGCCCAGCACCGGCAGCCGCGGGCAGGGGCCGGTGTGAGTGAGCGGCCAGCAGCCGCCGCCCTTTATATAGCGGGCGGCGCGGCGCGGCTCCGCCGGCACCGAGCAACCGGTGCCGCTCTCGGGCGGGCTTCCCGCCCGCCTGCCCGCGGAGGAGGAGCCGCCGCCGCCCCCTTTGGCCCTCCCTCCCGAACCCACGAGCCGTCCGACGGGGGAGGGTTCGGCCCGCTCCGGCCCCGCGCACCGCCCCACCGCCGGCCCCCCGCCCCTGCCCCTGCAGGCGTCAGGAGGAGCCCGAGCTCGTCCCCCGCCCAGGCGGGGAGCAGCCCCTCCTCTTCCAGTCCGACGAAGGATGCCGCGGCACGGGCGGATGCAGGTGCTCCTCGGTCCCGCCGTTGTTCCCATCCTATCTTGCACCGTGCCCGCTACGCCGTGGGGCTGGGCGGTGCCAGGCTCCCCAGGGAGCCCGGCGAGGCCGGGGTGTACTGCCCGCCGCCACGTCCCTCGGTGGCGTTACAAGTGCCGCTCGGTGCCGGAGCTGGGCGTGCGGGAAGGGCTGGGGCGACCAGGACGGTGCGGGACAGGGGCGCGGCCGGAGCGGGCAGGAACCTCGGGACCGCCCGCCCTGACTGCCGGGCGAGGGGCTGCGCAGCGCGGCGAGACCCTCTGCAGTAGAGGTGCGCGGCCCACCGGATCACATCGCCTGCTTTACACTTCTAGTAATCCCATGTCCTCTGGGTCCAGGCTTTCATACCCTTTTTTTCCCCTTCCTTTTATATTTTTTCCTTTATTTTTCTGGTGTGCTTGGAGAGGCACGCCCGCGGTTGAGCAGCCCTGATGTGCCCCACAGGCTCCTCCAGCGCTCGGCAGGCGGGGACAGGAGCAGCGGGAGCACACGTTTGTCCAGGTCCCGCAGCTCCTGCCAGCGTTTGTTCTCAGCAGCCGCAGGAAAGTTTTGCACACAAAGGGAAGTGCGAGCTTGTTTTTTGCTGGGTCAGGATTATTCTAAGCTCGGTGAAATGTCTATGCTCCAGCCCTATTAAATCTCCCGAAGATACCACGACAAATTCGGTTAAGAGGAGACAAGCGTTTTCAGTCTGCAAGCATGTTTGTGCACATCTCCACGTTCTGCTACACGCCTGAGTTCCCTGTAAACTCTCAGCACTTTTCCTCTTGGACATCTCCTCCTGGCTGTTTTCCTCTGTGGTGGAAAAGCAAACGGTTTCCCTGTGGCCCCGTCCTTTCTGGGCAATGCTCAGCACCACAGGAACAGGCACTGCAGTGTTCTGCCTGGGACATCGAGCTTATGGACAGCGCGAGAAACCACTTGCGCCCTGTTGGTCACCCTTGAGCAAGAGGGACTGGCTCACCTGAGAGGATGTAGATCAAGGAAGTACCACAAGAGGAGGCTGGAGAGGATCCATTGTGGCCCAGAGGGGTTAGGAAACTCTAGGAAGAGAAGCATTGAGCTGGAGAAGAGCCAGGGCTGCGCAGCAGTGTGGGAAAGTCAGAGCCCTGCAGGGTCAGCCCCTTCCTCCCTGCTTCTGCACAGGGCAAGGTGCCCTAATCTTGAGATGCGCTAAGACCCACAGGTCTCCTGAGATCAAAAAAACAGTGGTGGTGCTTGAGATTTTGTAAAATCTGTCCCAGATCTTTAGTTAGACTCTCTCAAGAAATGAGATAGGGGGAAGATTGCCTTGGATTAAAGAAAGGGTGACAGTCAAGGTTTGCCTACATTCACTGAACTGACAGGAAGATAAAATGTCAGTGAGCCTTTCTGTTTTCCCAAAAGGACATTGGGATAGGGTTTGGTCTGTTTCCGTGTTTTTATTTTGTGGTGCCTCCTTGTGTTCAAGCAGGCACCACCTCTTTTTGGTGCCTGGTAATTGGTTGGAGCCTCTAGACTTTACTGTATTAAAAATAATAATACAGAGATGTTTTCATTCTTCTGATCTCTTTGATAGGCAGAGATTTTATAATCCTGGCTTCTAATACAGTGTGATATTGCTTTCACTTCTGCTCAGCATTTCTGGCTTAATTTAGTTGTGCTTAAGTTGGCAACTGCCCTCAAGCCTCTGTAGCTCAACATTCTTCCCAAATAGGGCTACGTATCTGAGAGGAATTTAAATTTAAAACACCAATAATAACAAGAGGAAAACCTAGCCCTTCATTCAGTTTTGGAACAGCTTGCCTCTTGCGCAAAGGCTCTTCTGATAAAATTATAGAGCCTCCAAGGGCAATGTTCTAGCCCTAGCCACTGCCATCAGCCATGGTGAGTGGTGTAGACAAGTATTATGTGAATGGGTGATGCGTTCTGGCCACCCTACTAATGTCACTGTTTATCCTTATTCTAAAATATTTGTGTTCTGTGCACAGCTTTTGCTGTTGCCCTTCTCCATTAATTCTGGGTCATTATTCATTAGTAATCATTGTTCATTGCTTTTCTCTTTGTCTTGCCAAGAAGATGATTTTTTTTCTCCCTCGTTTGTTTTCTTCCATTGTGCTTGCTGGTTTCTCACTCATTTCTGTAGCATTGCTGCTAGTGGTCAGCAAAATGTTCACCCAGTGAGTGACAGGTCTAGCTATGGTGACCTGACTTCCTATAAGAACCACCTGGTCTTCCTGGGCAGGCTCAGTAAGTATTCCCCATGTTTCTCTCCGGGGCTTCAGACTTGGGTTATGAACGGCTGCAGGAAGAAAGCAAAGCCAGCTTCCTAACAGTGCTCCATGGCATGGTGCTGCACGTCACTGCTGGAGGGGCGTGCGGAACACGTCCCCACCCAGGCACTGGAAATGCTGCTTTCTTTAGGCTGTGCACGCTGGTTCCAAGGACCTGTGTCACAACAAGGGGTGCTCAGGTTTTAAAAGACTGCTCTTCCTCTCTGCTCTGCCAGGCTGCACATAGCTCCCTGTTACAACTGGACTCCCGAGGGCCAAGGGTTGGTGAAAGCACCAGATTCTACCTAGATCATCAATAAGTACTGGAGTCCTGGAGTGCCAGTCAGACACGTATTGTGAATCATATGTATTATCACATGAATGATCATATCTCACTGCTGTGCTGTCGCCCAGAAGCTTGCATTTCATTGTTTATTTTCTCCTCTCCTAACTGGATCTGAAAAGATGCTTATGAGAAGAGATCTTATTTCCTGAAGCTTTTGGCTTCTGTGCAGAGGCAGGCATAAAATTAATTTCTTTCTGCTGGCATAAGACTGTTAATACTTCTTATATCCAGATTTCAATGTACTAAAATACCCAAATATAGAAACTGCAATGAAAACTGAGCCTATTATTGGTTTATTGCTTCACAGACTGCCCATGTATGGCGTAAATATCTTATAAATAAACTAGAGAGAGAAGACAGACACATAGAAACAAACATAAGTACAGAAAGGAAAAGTCGTCATTGTACAGTCAGATCTATCCTGGCCACAGATAATGTTGTGTGGTTTTGGCTTTTGGATCTTTTAGGTATATTTGAACACTGGGCTCAGTGCACAATATAGACTTCACCTCTGCTCTTGACTCAGCTGGTAAGTTCTGTGTAATGGCACCTGTAGCCTCCTGCACTGTGATGAGATTCATACTCATATTTTAAATAATGAAATTCTGAGTCCTTCTGTTAGCAAAGATAACCTTCGCTATGTAAATCAACACCGTGGTATTTTGTTGAGTTTGTCAACAGAAAAATAACACTAATGTCTGTGTGAAGTTTCTCAATGTTAACTTTGAAATACAGCTAAGGCCATTTAAATGCCATCACTTTTAAGTCACTAGTCAACATAAAATCACCCAGCTTGAGTTACTGAAATTTAATTATAAGGAACAGCTGGGCCTAGTTTTGATTTTTACTTTATGGACCCAGACAAAGAAACAAGCACATGAGCTCAGAAGACACAAATACACACTGAGTTCCTCAACCCATACTAGTCAGGCACAGTTGCTGAAAAATGCACTCATACCCTCTGAAGAGCATTCAATTACCCTGAGTAGGCAACTGAGGTCAAGCAAAAAAAACCCCTCCAGTCCTCCCTTACAGTGTCTCTAGCAGTTAATCTCCATTCATTGCACTGATCCTCATACATTTCTGTTCATGGAGGTAGAAGTTGAGGCTGGTGTCTGTTCCTCATTCATCTACAAGGAATTTGATTTTTAACGATGTTCCTGGAGATACTCCACAGGAAACCACTTCAATCCTGCCCTGTCTCCTCTCCTTCCGCACTGGCTGTAATTCTCCTGCTTTGTTACAAATCAGGAGAATTGACTGCTTGTGTGAAAAGGGCTGTGGTTTCTGTCTGAGGCTGCTGGAGCCTCTAATTCACACTAAAATCAGTGCAAATGCCTGTTTTGGTGTCAGAGGATCTGGCTCAGTGATCATCCTTCCAGTTCAGGCTGTCTCCAGTTATATACCTGAAGGGATTTTAACCTACCTGCTATAATATGGGTGGATTATAACCTGCTATAAAATACTTGCATATCCATAGCGGAATGATCTGTAGAAAACAGCCATGGCAGCATGACATAAAGGTACAGCTGTCTAGGAATAAAAGTCAATGGCATAACCTTTAGCACCTGTTCAGCATTAAGGGAAAGTACAATGCATTTAGACTTTGTAGGGATTCAAATGAAAAAAGGTCTCATCTTTTCATCTGCTCAGATCTGGCGGAAGATAAATTCTCCACTTTCAGATATGGACCTATATCAGTTTTAAAGTGTTGTCCCACTTCACTATGTTCAAATCTTTCATGTCTGATTTAGAGGATGGAATTTCTAAAGGTCTCCTTTTAGGATGCAGAGTTGAATTCAAAGGGGTCCCAAATATCAAGTTTTCAGAAATGAAACACTGAATTTTTTCTTTTAAAAAAAAAGTCTGCACACATTTTTAAAGCAACAAGCTACTAATGCAGAAAGCTTGATGGAAACTTGTGCAATGCAGTGAATCACTGCAAAGAAGTAAAAGTGCTGAAAATTAAGAATCAAGTCTTTTCCTTGTGAAATCATCATATCAGCATTGATTTAAGGGGAGCTACAAAGATTCCTTCCTATTAGAGATCTGGTTGTTCTGCATGGCTAATTAATATTTATCTAGGAAAGAAGGTAACATATGCTAAGCCCACTGCCACTATTTATAAGCATGCTCTAGTCTTTGTTCCCGGAGGTAATCAGAAGCTAGGAGCTTTTGCTGGCATGCAGATTTGGGCCGCTAATTTAATAAAATGCATCATCCGTTAATTTGAGTCCTTTTAGGATGTTTACTAGTTGACAGTTTCTTTTGCAGTATGAGACTTAATTACAAAATTTAGTTGTCTGTTCTGCTTAGCAAGAGGCTTAGAGAGAGATGCTTCTTACAACATGCTGAAATTCAGGAACAGAAGCAGTTTTGAAGGCCACAAAGGTCTTGCAGACCTACTTTCATCAGCAGATTAGTGTAGCAAGACTAAAGCAGTAGTGAATGATCATAGCATCATACAAATATCAGAGCTTTGCAAGGTCAAGAGGCTCTTTGAGAGATTCAAGGTATGTACAGTTATTCTCAGCAGTAACTTTGCAAGGTAGAGCACAGTGGAAGATCTCGTTCTGGTGACAAGGGACAATTTCTATAAACCGGTTAAATCCAACATAATCTGATCTTGGAGAGAAGCTGTTATGGAACTGATGGTCTACGTGTTGCAAAGCGTGAAATCCACGAGTGAATCTAGTAAAAAATAATTGAGTCAGCAAAGGCCATCAGTATCCACCTGTGCTCTATGGGTAGCTCTTTGGGGAAGAAAACAAAGGCCCAGAAGAGGTAGGTAAATAAAATTGTGTCACTTGAGGCTTCTGCCAAACACAAGGCATTCATGCATCCCACTGCTTGGAAGCAGAATGTGTCTCATCTGGCTTTTCTCAAAGTAACCAAGTAGAGCTATAGAGCCAGATCAGCAGCCCGGCTCAGCATTTTCCCAGTTGTCCCAGTTTTCATATTTCTTTTCTTATTTCCCAATCTTATCATTATCCAAAGATTTTTTAACTAACGATCGTAATAGAAGCTGTGAAAGTACATGTCTTCGTGTCTTGTGTTTAAGGTTATTTACTGAGGAAGGAAATACTTAACTGCAAAAGATTGATATGATCTCTATCATATTTAGAAGGGTATGTTTTACTTGTCATTACAGGAAGAAGTCAGTCTTAAAGGATTCAGATCTTAGGTAGAACATGCCCATAAAGAGGTTTTGAGGTGATCTGAAAAATACCTTGGCTTCTAGATGTAGCCTTTAAAATGTTAGTGGATTTTTTAAAAGTTGAGATGTGGACTTTTTCTTGTTTGCCAGATGATCATATCTGTGTTTGTGGAAGCAGAATCAGATAATTTTTATTTTGTAGCTTTTAAGTTCCAGTTGTGAATTTCATGGGTTTCTCTTTCTGTCCTTAGGTAAATCTTGCTGTGTCCCTTCCCCAGTTCTTACTCTCCATAGTTCCATCTCTACCCTCTAGGAGCTCTGCAAAGGTACACACTGGGTGCACAGTTCACCTCTTTAAGAGCAAACCAAGGCTTCCAAACCTAAGCAATCTGCCTCTTACTAACTATTATAAAAATAAGCACCTATTATGAAGAAAAAAAAAAAAAAAAAGCAATCTGCAGCTTACTCTGGGTTTTCCTTGGTTTTCTTCTTACTCTCAAACATTTTTGTCTTGGCCCAGATCTGTCCCCATATCCTCATTAAAGTTCATGACTTTTCATCTTAGTGATGAACTTTCTCCCCTTCATTTCAAAACTTCTTTACTGCCTTCTCCATGTCTTGCTCCTGCAGCTTGGCACACATCTGCATGGGAGCCTGACCTTCTGTTCCCTCACTCTACTCCCACTGCTGTCCTTGGGAAGGAGGAGGGAGAATATCCTCGCGTGTCCCCTCAAGACCCACAGCCTCTGTCATGTTTAAAACAGAGCCCTAAATCCTGGGGGATTTCTACACTTTAAAGCCATAAGCCCCATCTAAGAGTCTAGAAAATACTCAGGTGAAGTTATCTCATTGCCCAAGTTGCCCCTGCTTAAAAGCAGCTTGAAGCTAGGGAGGTTTAGTGGCTAAAACTTCCATCCTGGTTTCTATAATGTTTCAGCTGTGTTTTTCTGATCTTGGAAGTTGCATTATACCTACCTAAATGCTACCACACAATTCTATAGCCTGCTGTTGTGGCCATGACCCTTTTCTTCTTCATCCCTTCTGTGTGCATCCTTTTGCTTATCTCATTCCTCCATTAATACCTCACTAATAAGCACATTTTCTTTACACAACTTTCAAAGCCTTTGGTAGTTCATCTACTTCTCATCACATATTCAGGTTAATTACTGCCTCTCACTAGCCTCTGATGCTGGCCCCTCCCAGAGTATTATTTGATTTCAGTCAGACATCTTCATGCCTCCCCAGGCTTGAGACAAGTTTCCTGTAGCAGGTACAGATATCCTCATTATAAAGGATCAAAATCCTCCCTTGCTGGGATGCCAACAAAACACACTTTATAAGAGTCAGGCTGTTGATTAAACTGTGACTGCTACCTATTATTCTTCCTGGTAGTATTTTGTTTGCTGATGTTTTCCCACCTGTGTGCCTCTGCTAGTGCTGATCTTAGACTGCAATCTTTTGAGCAGAGACATTGTATTTGCTACTATGAAAATAGCTTCGAGGGTCCTGATTCTACACTTTGAGTGGCTTGGAATAAACTCTCTGTCAATAGTAGCTATTAATATCTTCTCTTGTGTTGTTTTTCATCTGTACAGTTCAGAAATCGCTGTCAAGATCCAAGCTGGGCAGGGGAGAGAAAATATAATGAAAGGCTCGTGGACTGAGGTAAGGGCAGGGAGAGATCACTCAAGCAGTTACTGTCATGGGCAGAACAGACTCAACTTGGGCAAATTAGTTTAATTTATTGCTAATCAAATCAGAATAGGGTAATGAGAAATAAATCCAAATTTTAAAAACCTCGCCACCACCCCTTGCTTCTTCCTGGGCTCACCTTCACTTTTGATTTCTCTACCTCCTCCCTCCAGGCAACACAGGGGGATGGGGAATGAGGTTGGCGGTCTGTTCATCACACATTGCCTCTGCTGCTGCTTCCTCCTCAGGGGAGAACTCACACTCTTCCCCCACTCAGCGTGGTGTCCCTCCCATGGGAGACAGTCCTCTGTGAACTTCTCCAACGTAAGTCCTTCCTATGGGCTGCGGTTTTTAACAAAGTGCTCCAGCATAGATCCCTTCCACAGGGTGCAGTCCTTCAGGCACACCCTGCTCCAGCATGGGTCCCTCACAGGGTCATAAGTCCTGCCAGCAAACCTGCTCCAGTGTAGGCTTCTCTCCATGGGTCCATGGGTTCATCCAGGAGCTGGCTCCAGCACAGGCTTCCCATGGGGTCCCAGCCTCCTTCAGCTGCATCCACCTGCTGCAGTGTGGGGTCCTCCAGGGGCTGCAGGTGGATATTTGCTCCAGTGTGGACTTCCATGGGTTGCAATCTCTGCTCCAGCACCTGGAGCACCTCCGCCTCCACCTTCTGTGATGTTGCTTTATGTAGAGCTGTTTCACATATTCTCTCACTCAGCTCTTCTGCTACAGTTGCAGAGACACAGGGTTTTTCTTCCTTCTTAAATACGTTGTCCTAGCAGTGCTTCCACCATCGCTGATGGGCTCGGCCTCAGCCAGCAGCAGGTCTGTCTTGGAGCTGCCTGGAACTGGCTCTGCTGGACACAGGGTAAGCTTCTAACAGGTCCTCACAGCAGCCTCCCTGCTACCAAAGCCTTGCCATGCAAACCAAATACAGCAACAAATGACTGATCCACTTAAATCAACATGATCAGCACAGTGGACAGTTCCAAATAAGATCAAACGGAACCTACAAAATACAAAGGTTTCTTATTTTCTGTTTTGAGAAAAGCAATTTTGCTATATGTTTTGTTACATTTAAAAGATAAGACCTGTCCCTTGTTTTCTAGCAAGTAGCCAGAAATAAACAAAAGTAAAAGAGTAGACTATTAAAATGTAATGTGCATCTGGTTGTTTGCTTCTATTGCAGCTCTGAATTCTGAGCTATAGACATAAAAGGGGAAAAACACCCAAACCTGCTAGAAATTGTGTTCTTAAAGACTGGGTTTTTGAGAAGTAGAGAACATGATTACCCTTTCCCCTTCTGCATCTGCTTCTTACCTGCTCTAAAAGATTAAATTCTCCAAAGTTTCCGCAAAGTATAATATCTTGCTTAAAGTTTGATAATAAGAATTGGGGATTTCATCCTAAGTGAATCTGCCTAATCTCTGCCTAACATGCATACACTTACTGTAAAACTTTTGGCACCTGGTCATGGCAGACAGGACTTCTATTGTCAGTGACTTTCCAGGCTTCTTCCTCTCTCCTTTGGCTGTAGTGCAAATATTGGCATTTATTGTTGGAAATGTCTTTTAGTGGGGTATGTTTCTTGCCTCAGCAGACTTTCTTACTGGCTTAGCACTATATGTAACATTAGGAGTTAATTTACTCCTGTCTTCTGCTGTTCTGCCCTATCAATGACCTTTGGACCAGTGGTGACAAACCCAGTAAAGTAGATTGCTCTTTTACATGATTCTGAATATGAATCTGATAAAACCTCAGCAGTGCTCCCACTTCCTACATCTCACATTTACATTTACACTTTGTAAATTCCTGAGAAGAAGAATTTTTAGTTTCATGTTCTCAGAAAGACCTACAAGAGTTCAGTAGCTCCCTTTTCAAAAGAAGCGTTTTGGTAGCATTGTTCAGTCTTTGACATTTTGATTGCCAGTAAGTACACAAAGTCCTCTGAGGCATCATCCTCTGAGGAGCCGTGAAACCTGGGTCAGCCAGTTGTTGACAGCCTAATATTATCTGGCTGAAAGAGTATGAGGAAAGCTATTCCTGGAAGCTGATGGTTGTGTGCACTCCCTTTCTTGGATTTCTTTCATGAAAATTATTAGAGCATGTTTAGATATCCTCCTTTCCTTAATGAGGGGAGTGCGTTAAGCTTGTTTTGGAGATTTTAAGCATACTTTAAAATCATCTGCTGTCTTCTCAGTACCTCACTCCCTTTTCTGTACTCAATTCTGCTTTCATTTAAAAGGGTCAGACTGCTGCTTATCAAGGATCATTTGGGCTGGAAAAGGCTGTTAAGATCATAGAGTCTAACTGTTAACTGTTTTCAACCCCTCTGACATTCCCTGATGTATCAGCAATTTCCAATTGACTGCCAATCAGATTTATGGAAAACCAGAAAAATGAGGAAACAAGTTACTTGGATGTCTAATCATAAGCATGTTTAATATGATCCTGAGACAGGAGGACTTGATGAAATGGTTCTAACACTCTTTTGTCAAACTCTCTATATTTGGATATATTTGAAGCTAAAAGGCACAGTTTTACTTTTTGTAATTTTAAGAATACTTGGTGGGCACAGCCGGATGAAGGAAAGCAATAGAGAAATTTGGGGATATTTATTGAGCAGTTTTAGATAATTGCAGTCTTTGCATCTTGATAATAGTAGCTTATACAAGCAGTAGCGTCACTAAATTATACAATACTCACATGGAGGTGATTTGCAAATAGATGTTTCTCTGTAGGAAAAGTTTGTGTGGGTTACTCCAAAAGGCAGAAATGTGAAAATATAGAAAATTAACAGCAAATGATCTCAGGGATCAAAACCAAATTTTGACAAAATAAGGACTAAACCCTGCTGTCATTTAAGAAATGTAACTATGTACATTTACAATTAAATTCCACCCACACTACTTACATACTGGGTAGCATTTTTTGAATATTTGAAACTTGCTAAAGAATTTGAGCATCCACCTATTGCAGGCAGAAAAAAGTAACAGATTTTTAAAGAACCAAGAAGTGTTAGGGATCTCTAGCATAACCACAGGCCACACAATTCTACCAACCAGTACCCTGACTCAAGAATTTGTGAGTGGAGCAAGAATCAGGTCATAGAGGAGGAAGGCAAGCAATATATTTTATCAGCCCAGCTGAGCTAGCAGGAGAAAAAGCAGAAAAATCCTCAGGGACACAAGAGAGGTCTTCAGCAGGTCACACATTCTGACCCATCCCAATTCATTCTTCCAGATCCCTTTTTAGTCTATTCCACTGGTGAAATGCTTCCTCTGGTAGAAATTTCCATCTTCTTTTTAGCATGAACTTGTATGCCTTTGGTGTCCAACTGCTGGTCCTTCCATGCTTCTGTCTGTTAAATTAAAGAGTACTTGGTACCAAACGACTTCTGCCAGCATAGTTCTTGGTAGCCTGCAATCAGATAGCCTGCAGTCAAGGTTCATTCTTAACCTATTTCTCCTAGCTAAGCAGGCTTGCTGTATTTAGTCTTTATACTCTCATGCCTCTATTTTCTGATATTTGACTTCTCAGTCTCATTAGTTCTTCCTACACCATTCTCCTAAGTTGTTTCTCTTACGTTACTTGAAGTTAGTGTAAGAGGACTGACAGATACAGATAGATATCAGATATATGGTATGCACATGTATCCTTATATATATAGATATATAATAAGATTATATATCTGATGAAATATGTAAACATGTATGTGTGATATATATAAATATATGTGAAAGGCAATCACAAAAAGGAAGGGAAAAGTCTGTTGTTCATGATCATGATGGTTAGTACGAGAACTTACAAAAAAATCAGAGCTGCACATTTTATTTTAAAATATACATGTATAGCCTAGCTGCTCACTAATAAATTGCAGATGTACTCTCTCATTTTATAAACTAATCTGTGGAAGCAAGGTAGGGGACAATTTCAAAGGGAAGGTGCATCTACCTTTGCTGCATTGGCAAGGCAAACCACAGGCTGACCTGACCCAGCGCTGGCACCGCTGTGCTCCCCAGAGGATGTCAGGCTGGATGGCTTCCAGACGATCCTACTCCTGCCAGCATTTCTATGCTTCTTTGCATTAATGCACCAGGGTTTCTGGACACAGCCAGGAGAGATGAATAAATAGTGAATGACTGAATTTTGGAAAGGTAGCTTTAGTCAAGGCAGTGAAGACATAGACTTGCCCTTTTAAGTATTGTCTATAAACAGGAGCAGGGATAACCACCATTTGTATTAAAATCCCAGCAGAATCTGGATCCTGCTTTGTCATGCCACTGGCCAACACCACGTGTTAACAGAATAAGGGTGACCTGATTTTGGCAGTGTGCTGTTTGGCTTTCAGAATGAATTACTGTAAAAGCACAGGAATTATGGAAAATAGGGATTGGACTAATGAAGTAAGAAATATGAGAGATTGCCAGGAACGTGGAAGAGCCCAGCAGAAAACCTTAACAGACAACATGAATGGAAACAGCAAGATTTTCACCCATTCAAGTGCAGTTACAGGAGGAATACAACGCTCTGGAAAGCAAAATTAATGGACTAAAACAAATCTGGTTAGATTATTGATCAAGGCAAAGTTTTGCCTTAGCATGTATGAAAGCCTGGTGTTACAATTCTGTTACTATTATTGTTGTTCTATTAATTACGCAATACAATTCGATAAAGATTCCTTTTGTGCTAGGCAAGCCCCATGGATCCTATGATCTTTATAGGAATCTTCATTTAGCTGGAATACTCCGTGCCTTTTTTTCTAACTATTTTTTTTCATGCTAATAGAGTATTCATATGACAGTACAGCTCTTACTAATCTAAGGATTTAATAAAAGGTTTAATTGCAGAGGCATTTTTCTGAAAAGCAGAAGGATATTTATTTGCTCCTCAAATAGCCATGAGGAAAGTTAAATTAAGAGGTTTATAGTATGAGATTTATATTGGGTTTAAAGGATACCTGGCCACTTCAGCAGAAGTGAGTTTGGAATAATCAGAGTGATGAAGTAAAGAATTGCTTCATTTGTTGCAGACAAGTCAGAAATTTGAGGCTTTGGGAAGCCTGGAAATTAGCTTGACATAACATTTGAGTTCTGTTTCTGTCTGATAACCACCTCTCTGATGGATGATGTGGCTGTATGGTGCAAAACACATTTTTGTGGTGCGGGAGTCTAAGTGAAGTCCCAAACCTGTTCACCCTGTCTTGCTCCTCATTAGTGAGAATAAAAGACTCATAATCTCTCTCTGATAAGAGGAATGTGGGGGTCAACATTCAGCCAGCAGTACACGTGGAGAGCCTGGTCTGTGCTGATGAGCGCTGTTGCCATCTGTGCTGGGGCAGGACACAGGACTTGGTGCTGCACGTCAGAGGCTCCACTGCGGCAGCAAAACCCAGGGAGGCTGCCTTAGTCTGGTCGCCTCTGCAACTAAATATTTGTGGCAGACATTAGATTTTCCCTATAAAAATGTCTCTCTTGTCAGAATGATATAAAGAATCCTAATGTAAATGAGACTCAACCCACATTGCACACTACAGTAATGCTGATTTGTTACAAAAGGAAGCACTGCTATTCAACACTGTGTTAATGAATGGTGAGATGTATTCATTTTGAAGTGGGGAGAGGATGCCAAAGCAGTTGATTAGGCAACAAGGAAAATTGAAAAGACATATTTCTTATAAAGCAATGTTAAATAGGGGCAGTAGGCTTTGGCTGCAGCTCTACAAAATTCAGATTTACTCCTCGTTAAGGAAAATAACATAAGCTTTATTTGCTGTCACCTAAGTTGATACCAGAAGAATCATTGAATGAATCATAATTAAGCTTTCTTAGAGCTAAGCTAGAAAGGAAAACAAAACTGCAGAACCTCAATAGTGTGGGCCATAGAAACTTGATATTTTACCCTGCAAATTCTCAAGATCTTGTTCCGTTTGGCAATTGTCATTCTGTCATTCTGTTCTCAATTGCTTTTGCAATGCGAGTGGCGAATTCCAGCCTTATTTTTATTTAATGTAATACTTTCATATGGCAATGGCAATCAGAGTCAGAACTATGCCTGTAAGATCAGCCAAAAAGTAGGAAGTCACAGTGCACTACACTTGAGATTTACATAGCTGATAATAACACGGCTACTTGTGAAACAGTGGATGGAAATAAGGGCATTTCTTACAATGGTGACAATAAGGCAGTGATGGCTTTGAGAACCTGGATATTTCTAAAAATTTGAAACAGTCAGAAAATATTCCAAACCTTTGAAATAATCTAAAAAACCTGAATTCCTCATGTAAGGAAAATTGTGGGTATCATAAATCATCGCTTTTCCTAATCAAACTATTAATTTGTTTCTTTTGAAACCTTTATTAAGAAAAAGGAACTGACACATGCTTCAGATGTCTACTGTTTTGTCAATATGGGCTGCTTTGGGATCCTTCTCTCTCAGAACAGCAAATTGAGCAGATTTCTTTCTATATGGTTAAGAACTTCTACAATTCTGCACCCTCTCATCATTTAAGCATGTGCTGTTTTACTGAAAACTCTTCCTTCCTCTAGCTATCTCACCAATAGTTTCCTCTAGGCTACAATCTCCTTTTTTCACCTTTCAGTTATATCTTTGATTTTTTTTCTTCCTTATTCTTTTCTTTGCAGTCATACTATTGCTTTTAGGAAAAGTCTCCTTGGCACATGCCTAGAGTGTTCTTGAACTTTGCATCCTCTCATGTTGTTGCGTCATTCCTCTCCCTGTTCTTCCATCTGCACATTCAGAAATCAATCAGCACCAATTACCCACTACATCTACAGGGGGTTCAGAGCTGCAGTTTTGAAAGAAAAATTGTGGAGGAGTTCAGACTTCAAAGGGGGTCTCATTCTGTTGGATCAATTTGGACTGAGAACATTGGAGTAACTTACTATTCACTGAAATGAATGCTCCCACCAGTCAATAGCTGAATAACTCAAGCCTTGCACGACACATTTCATTTCCAACCAGTAAAATGCCTACTCTGACCTCTCTGGAAAAAGCTAAATGGTATCAGCAAAAGCAGGGGAAGGCTGTTAATTTTATTATCATCACTGCTGGCAAATAAAGCACTGGAGAAATCTAAAGGTTTGTGTTCACAATCTGGCACATTCAAATAATGCAGATGCTATCACAGAAAATTATTTAAATGTCTAATCAGCCTATAGCCCCAAAATAATATAATATTAAGCCAAGGAATCTTTGGGGGTCACATTGATTTGTTTAATAGTTGGTGCATTTCATATAATCACAGCAAGCAAACAGAATTGATTTAGAGCTGCTATTTATGGAGATCAGCTCACTAGGCGTTGTAACCATTCCGTCTCCTGGAGGACTGTCTCACACTGTATTACTAATGCACAATGCACACTGACAAACTTCTGTGATTACTTACCCTGTTTGTGGCACCAAGAGATTCGTACCACTGTGCTTTTCTGGTAAACTTTATGATCCTGCTTCTTTGCTTACTGTCAGCAGGTCATAAGAGAGTTTCTTATTGTGGGAAGTCCAGCTTGAAGAAGGAGAAATCAAAATTCAGGGGGTGAGGGAACTTAGGAGAGCAAATTTTGAGAAGAGTGGAAGTCTGAGGAGATGAAAGCAGACCACTAGAGCATGTTATTCTTAGCATACATATAATGCTTAGGAGCTCACACATCACTAATAACAGACGTATTTAAAAAGCAATGCAAACTTCAAGTGCTTGGTTCTCTCAGATAATTTTGGAGGTTTCTCCAAAGTTTTGAAAATTGACTTGTCATTAAAAAAAAAATGAAATACGGAATTTTATAAAGAACAGAAAAGGTGTGTCTGGTATACTGTATTATGTTGCCTTTGAAACCCAGCCATAGGGGAGATATTGTACTGCTTGTCTATCTTGGGAAAAGCATAATGCGCACTTGTTCTTTTAAATTGTGTGCTGCAACAGAAAATGCTAAAACATCCAGTAGAAGCATTTAAAAAAACCCATTCTTTGAACTGCAGTTTGCAAAAACAACAGTTGGTGGCACTTTGAAACAATTTTTATTTCTAAATGCATTTGCTTATTGTAGGTGTGTACAAGATTACATTAAAATATTAAATCACCAGTGTACAGTGATTCAGATTACGGTAACGATACAGAACTTATCAGCTGTCTCTGCACGGAGCACAGACAAACTGAATCTGAAGATCTGCATTTGTAAAAACAAGGGAAGCTGTTCAGGGAGATTAATTCTTCTTAAAAAGAGTCATAGAGAAATTACCAGAAGACAAAAAATGGCAAATGGAGAACAGGAAGTCACTGCAAACAGCGTGGCTTGCTGTGGTCTGCAGAGGCACCATGGCCTGAAGCAGTATCACACGTTTCTGTGGGCAGCTTGCTCTCACTGAGATTATATTTTGAACTGGTTTTTGCCATGGCATTGATGTGCACATGTATGTAACGTCTATTCTGTTTTAACCAGCACCCACTAGGTAAATAGGCATTTCCCAGGATTTTAATCCCCAAGCAATGTGAGGATGAAGTACAGAGAGAGACTGCCATGGCCATTCCAGAAGAATTGACCATTTATCCGCGGTGATCCTATCAACCAAGTGAAATCACACCACCTGCACAGGAACTGCAACACGTCTGATATCACGGAGGAAACCTGGGATGTTGCTATCACTGGAGAAAACTGATGTTTTGAAAGATAGTCTCTCTCTGTTATCACACACCTTGTCTGAATACATGACATTTAAAGTAGTTGACAAGCAAAACCTCTATCCCTAGAGATTATATATGAGCCTTTCTTTCATGAGCCAGTTTCTTTTGAGCCATTTCACTTCCAGAAGGGGCACATCACCAGCTGGTCACAAAAAAAGCCCTGAATACCAGGATGACTTGCTGCATTAGCTGTGGCCATTTGTGCAAAGGACAGAAAGACCAGACTGCAGCTGGTACTTGGCAATCTTTACAGCTTGGCCAAAGGCATTTCAGTGCCTTCTGTTTTGTCTCTAATTCTTGCATATTGGAAATTAGGAGTCTCCGTCAACAGAGGGTAAGAAATCTGGAACCGCTGCTGTTGCAAATGATTCCTGTTTGCCATCCTGGCCCTGAATATGTTGGTCTTGACAGTATAATCCATAAGTGATTCTTACTTAGCTTACTAAATGACATGTTTTCCAGTTATTAGTAGTTCTTTATATTAGCCAGTTTGGGTTCTGTGGCAGAAGGTTTCCCTTAGCTTCAGACATGTTGCTTGATGCATTTACAAATACGGTCTTTCCTGGGAATATTTTGCTTCTTTCCCATTTGATTACGTGGGGCTGTTTGCACTGAGGGGAGAGCTTGCAATATCCAGTATGCGAAGGCAAACCTCCTTGTTGTGAACAGTAATGCTGCCTGGCATTCTAAATTTTCCATAATGTGCTGCTAGATTGGGTGGAAGTGTGAGCTAAATACTGATTTGAAGTGTTTGCTTTCATATACTTCCGTGTACCTCAGCTTTTGCAATGTGCTTGTTTCAGCTGTATTCACGTGGTGCTTAGGCAGCTCAGCAATGCATACAAGTTTCGTGCCTTAGTAACTTTCTGAATCCTTGATACCTCTGCACTCATCTACCTGCAGCAGTATGCTTTTTTCAGTCTGAGAACTCCGCTCTGCTTCAGTTTGGGATAGTGTTTTGAGGCTTTTCAAAACAGTTCTTTCCATTGCCTAATTCAGGAATCTGTACCTGGACCCAAAAAAGGGTTCATTGCTGATGCTAATATGCTGGTGCTGATGCTGTTTTCTTATATGTCTGATCTTGTGCTTGCAGAGGGCTCAGGAATCTTTGTTTAGGTATTCTGTATACCTGCATGCATAGCTGATCAATTTTCACACACTGCTGCTTTCAGTTCAAGTGTGGATGCAGAAATACCTTTTTCCTGACTTCTACCTGCAGATAGCCTTATGACCAACTCTTTATCTTGGCTGCTAACCAAGATAGTAATTTTGGGCTCAGCAGTTACTATCCTTCCATTACATTTCTGACCTGCAGGCTTGATTGTTTTTATTATGCTAGATATAATTCTTTTTGGTCGCATTCTCTCTTTGAGCAGCTGTATCAGTTGTACAACTGTGTACCTGTTATTAATACTGGCTCTGAAGTGCCTGTAGATGTAAATCAGTGTTCCCTCCAGGGATTTCTGTCATTATATTAAATGAACTGGATCATGTTCATCCTCCTTTATCCCTTCTTTCTCTTTGTCCTTTCTTTTCGTTCCTTCCTCCCTAGGCCAGGTGCCAAAAATGCTGGAGAGGCAGTATCTCAGCTATCAGCTTAAATTGTCAAACTGGCATCCACCTCTTTCATTTCAGGGAGCACTGTGATTGAAATTCCTTTTATTTTAGGCAGTGGTAGTATTTTAAAATCACAACTATCTAAAGAATTGGCGATAACACTGAACTGCTTCACTGTGAAGGGGTGGTTACAGACCAAGTGAGGAAATGTTTGCATAAATACTATGTAGGCAGATTTCCACCTAGAAAAAGCTGCTGTTTCTGCCAAAATATTCAGAATCTCTCTGGCATCCACCACAAGACAATTGTCAGACTTTATTGGTCTGATCAGGAAAGGCTTTTGCTTTCATTTGGTGCCAGCATATTTCCCTGACAATGATGGGAGAGGTGACCAGATGTGTTTGTTGACCATGGAGATGCCTACGCAGGGAATCTCTTTCCTTCTTCTTCGGCAGAGGTGAGTGGAAGTCTGCAGTTGCTCCCAAGGAGGATGGGTTGACAGCGTGCTCAGTTTTTATGACTCTCTCCAGGCTGCATGGGCTGGCATTAATGCTTAAGCATTGCAGGTGGTAGAATGGGTGAGTCCAGGCTTTGCTTTGGAGCCAGGGCTCTGAGATAAGAACCCCATGTCCCAGCTGGGGAGGCTCAGCTTGAACTATGCTTTGTGCCACATTTCTCTCTTTTTATCAACAAGGCTAAAAATCAGGGATTTCAGGGATACAGGGATCCCAAATTCCTGTTTACATTTTGTTAACTAGGTGACAAGTAAAACTGACTGTTCATTTACTAAACCAGAGAAACTTTATTAACTTGCTGCACACTTGTTTTGTCAGGCATTAGGAGGTAATAGCAGGGTAGAGGAGTGAATACAGATTCTAACATTTCTATGTGGACCTAGCTGTGCTTGTTCATGGCTAACTTCCTGATGTGAATGTTCAAACTGTGGGTCTGCAGTGAGGGATGTGCTTGGTGTCGTTCTAAAGGTGGGGTATTATAAAGAAAGTAGGATTCCAGTGACACATGCTTCAGTCCGTAGAATGTGTTCCTTTTTCAATTGTTATCAACTAATCAAGAATATTCAGAAGCCTAGGGATGAGGCTAAAAGGGAAATGCTGACTGGACACAAAGATGGGACTGGCTTGCCTCAGATAACCTTAGCAATGATTTGCAGTCTGAATTATTGGCAGGGAGAGCACTGAGGCACAGTGTTCTCTGGTAAGGTTAAGGAGAGTGTTTTCTGAAGGCTGACTGTGGTGTTGCTGACCTTAACAAAAAAGGTTTTCTTATACCATACTAAATGTGTAAATTGAAGTTTATCGGACAACAAAAAATGAAATGTGATCTGTTTTGATTTGTTAATGGGCATTGTTGCACAGCATGTCTCATAAGCAGTATAGCAAGTGTCACAAAGCACTCTGAATGAGAGAGAATTATCCTTTGGCAGATGGAGCTATTGGGCAGCTGAGCATTTCTTGTGTAGGAAACTGTTTGTACAGAGTCAGCATTGATTGGTTTGTTTGGTTTCAGTGTGAAAAGATTTTCTCAACATTCACATTTTTTGCAGAACTGATACTTAGTTTCTCAGCCAACTCATTAACTGCTGTGTTCTCTGCCTGAAAATATCTATTTAAACTCTTTGTTGCACCCTCCCAGCAACCTGTTCTGATGCATATCTCCCTGCCCAGGTGATACCAGAGACGTGTTTGGCTTTTGCAGATGAAATACAGAGTTCTTTTCCCATTTCATCACGAGTTCAGCTGCCAAGGCCAGCATCTTCATTACCCCACTTTAGCATGCATGAATGCTAAATCCATTATTTATAGGCAAATTTCTGATGATGACTATTTGTATGTCATTGGTGGAAATTCGCCTATGTGCTCCCTCAGAAACAGATTGGCATTATATAACTTCACCTAACCAGCTATAATACTATCAGAACATGTATGCAGTGCAGCTCAGAAAGAAATGAAAACGTTTTTATGGAACATTTGTTTTCAGGTAGCCGCATATGTTACAGCTGTGAGTCTGAAAGTATTAATGGCTGACTTACGAGGTGGTATGTTTTTATCACTTATTGTTTGGGATCCAGTCTTAATTGTCTGTTAATGTCAAGAAGACAAGCCACTAATGATGTGCCAGTAAAATAACACAAAGAAATAATAGCTGGTTCCTATAGGTGGTCATACATTAAGAACAGCTTCTTCCAAAACAGAAAACTGTGTATGGAATGTGTAGACCTAGCCTTAGAAAACATGCTCACAGGTCCTGTTGTCTCATCTGCAAAGGATTTCCTACCTGGGGGAGCAGTGGCCCTGTCACTGCGAGCTGCTCACATGAATAAAGGGCTGAGTGATATCCAGTTGTCTCTTGTCTATCTAAAACCCAAACAAGCAAACAAACAAGTTATTTGCATAGAAAAAGACACTTCAAAAACCCAACTAAACAAACAAAAACCCACACACATATGAACAATGTTATGAATTCTGTTAACCCTGTTGAGCCCAAAAGGTCAACAAAAAAAACCTAAAAAAGCTTCTGATGTCCCTGAAAAAGCACAGGCTTTTGCAGACACTGACAGATTTTTCATTTCACTTGTCTACCTGGGTGAGACAGTCACTCAAAAATGGGATCAATGACTTTTATCAATACCTCACCCAATATTGTGAAAGGTCATCTATCATTGTCTCCCGGCGCTAGGCTAATTTGCAAACAGACATCATTGTCTCCCGGCGCTAGGCTAATTTGCAAACAGACATTCCTTGTGTTGGAGTTGTGCCCAGAGGGTTTTAGCAGGAAGGGAATACCTCTCTGTTGGTCAAGCACAAAGTAAAATAGTCCACATTTACTGCTGAAACAGGAACGAGCTGTGACAGGCACCGAAGGCTTGTGAGGGAAGGAGTGAGTGAAAATAATGGCAGAGAAATGGCAGAGTAAGGCAGAGCCTTTGAGCTGCTCTTCCCTGGGGCTGAGAAATGTCTGTAAGGGGGGCACCTCATTAGAAGACCGAAACTGTTTCCAGCACCTAAAGCAATACCTAGATTTTTTCGAGGAGCTGGTGCCTGAATATTTCTGGAAAATCTCCTCATAACATGACTGCGGGAGCCACAAGCTCCTGACTGCTACTGAAAACGTGGCTTTTGCTTAGCTGTTGACATGGCAGCTAAAGGCACCCAAAAGACTCTGTTTTGGTATGGCTGTTTGCAGTGTGACTCAGTGCATGCTCCTCCTCCGTGTCCAATACCAGACCCTGTTGTATCCTAAGTGTGGGAATTACCGATGTCATCAAAGGTTAATAGCTAAAGAAATAATTTCATTTGTACCTGCCCCCAGCTGAAAAGCTGTTAATCATATCCCAGGAGAGCTTGCCAGCTTGCATTTTTGAGGATGCAAGGAGGTGTTATTGCCTAGTATTTGTTTTATATCACTTTGTAATGACAATGGGTGTCTTACTATTTTATATAGTGTTCAGATATGAAATATAGCCATGCCTCTCCTTGAAGTGTTACTCTGGTTTGATACAAATTTCAGGAAAATGGCATAAAATTATTATAGTCCATATATACAGAAAACTCTGATCTTTGATCAGATTATTAAATTGATTCATGTGCCAAGGGAAAAGAAAATGTTTGCAAATGAAGACAAAAAAAGAAATTAAATTGAGATTCACAGGATGGGATGGTTTTCAGGGCTGGGACATCAGAACTTAAAATTAAACATTACATCCTGAATATTATATTAATAAATATAATTGCTTTAAGTATAGCATATCTGGCATAGTGGTATTGTTGTTTTGCTTTAGGAACACATTTAATTTTTCAATTGTCTCCTGACCAACATTTTCAGTGAAGTCAACATGAGAATATCATCAGGAAGGAATCTAAAATAATACAATCCCTTTCATTAAATGCCACAAAATGTTTATTATCTGTACTGTGTGCAAGTACATTAATCTGACTGTCACCAGGATGCAGATACACCACAGGATAGATAATGAAATTGTTTGAGTTACCTTGTCTAAAAATCCCTCATTAAACATTTCTTCTTTAATGGAGAAATCTTCTGTAAAACTGGAGAAATCTTCTGTGATGCACCTTGTGTGATGGTACCATGATCCAAGTTCAGAATATATGGCAATGAATTATTGACCCTTCTTGATCATCCTGAATATTTAAATATAGTTCATAGGGCTTACATGTGCTCAAATTCCTTCAATCTAGTGTGAGGTACTGCCAAAGCAACACCAACTCCTCTGCACAGATTGCAAGAATTTTATCTTTCTTTACATTCATTGAGGGTAAATAAAGCTGTAATACCTTGCAAATAAGGAATTATTGTGGCAAATCCATCACCTGAATCCTTGGCTCAGAGGCATAACTGTATTCCAACAATTATATAAGCTGAGCTGGACTTATTTCTGCTCAAAAGCTACAAATAAAAAATAGATGTGAAAGAAAGCAGATAATGGAAATATACCTTGTATATACTCCTTTAAGTCAGTGTAAATGTGAATATGCAATAGCAAATGGACTATGAATATTTATCTCTTAGATTCTTAAATATGTTAGATTCATAAGTAAGTTGTGCCTCTAAGTGAGTTACTGTTGTGCTAGTAAATTCTATAAGAATCTTGTTAAATTGTTTAAATTAGTCTATCTATTAAGTGCTGTTAAGTTTAAGAGCTGTTAAAACCTTTAAGCCTAAACTGTTGGTCAAGTCCTGGGCTAAGTTTGGCAAGGGGGTCCACTCTGAAATTTATGATTCAACAGAACAGTCTCCCTTATTCCTTTTCATCCTTACCCTTTCCCATCCTTACCCTTTCCCTGCCCCTAGCCTCCACATAAATCATTTTAGGTTGATTTTATGTTTAGATTGATTGATCTCAGTCTGATCAGTTTAGTCTGATTTTTCTCTATATGTTTTAACCATGTAAAACTAATAGAGTGAACTTTGCCAATGAACTGTGTCATACTTTCTCTTTTATGTTAAACCTGCTTTTGCTGATATCTTTGCCATGGATTCTTTGAGCAACTTAAAACACTCATTCACAACAGTCTTGAAATCCCACTTGGTTCTTCAAAAAAGAAGTTCTCTACAATACAGCTATTAAAGCCTTTTCAACGTAGATGAATGGAAGCCTGAATCTACATCCCAGTCCTAGTCCAAGATGCCAACTCAAGTTAACATAGTTAATCTCTTATTTTGTCAATACACATCTAGTAAAACATAAAGGTCAGTTTTAAAAATAAGAATCCAGTTGTCTTCAAAACTGAATAAGTAATACAAAATTGATGTTTGAATAATTCAGCAATTTTAGAAAGAAACTTACTAAATACTTCCAGATATAGAAAATCCTTATGTACCTTAAATTTAAATTGCCTAAGAAAATTTGCAACAAATATCATAAAATTCTTAAGAGAATCCTTCACCATTGCACCAACATGTTGTCCAAGAGGATTTAGTTTGAGGAAGTTAGAGGTAAGAACTTTTTATTTAATCATGAAAAATTTATTGCAATGTTAACTACAAAGAGCCCACTCCTACTCCATAACCATTAAAATGCAGGAAGTCACCTATTCAATAATGCAGAATTGTTGTGTATTAAAAATTTAAATCTATAAATATTAATAGAACACAGGTCAGTCTCTTAACGAACAGAGGTAGTTGTACACACAGCTATTGTTGTAAGCCTTAAGGGGTGTACATTAGTTATGACATAGAGAAAAACAGACATGTTAAAAAGCAGTTGTCCAAAAAAGGAAGTTTTTGTTCCTTTTTTCAGATGAAAGACAAGGACAATAAATCCTATACTAATCCTAGTGTCTGTGCTTGTCCTTTGGGAAGGCAAAGTTCCTATTTCAATCTAACAAGTCAACATGTTGGAGTCAGCTTTACAAGGGCATGGCATAAAGGTGTTTATAACTAACAGCAGCCAAAGTCACCTTCTGCAGCCTTGCTCCTTTACACCACTTTGGCTGTGTCAAGAGGTCAGAAACGTGATACTGCTTTTTGAGGGACTGAAAAGACCCGGACAGTGTATGCTGAATGTATCCAACATCAACAGAGAAGTGATAGCCATGAAGAAAACTCCCAGGTTATCACAGTCTGGATATTTATAACCCCCAGGAATGGGGAAGCAGAGTGGGTTGTGAGAGAGCTTTCAGTAATGCCCATCAGCATAAAGCAAACTTGAAATACTGGAAAGCTACATCTAGCTCATCAGTAGTGAATCCTGTTAGATGTAATCAGCTCTTGTAGTAGATATTTGTGGCCCTTCCCAGCCTAAACCAAATTGACATCCCTCAAGCACTCTCCAGCTCAGCCAGGGTAGCTAGTTAGCAATACACGTTGAGTGGTGGCCTGCATCAAAAGCGTGGACGTGACCCGACAGCAGAGCGGAGCTTGGACAGCACGCATAGCGCAGGTCTGTCCAGGCTGGGTCTGGAGAAACGTGTTTCCTTCTTTACTTGCAGCTCTCTACCGCTCTAGGAAACCCGTGGAACGTGGCCATGTTGTTACACAGCTTTACCTATGTTTGCCGCAGTGGTGACACTGTGTAATGTTGCAAATGCAGAAGGACAGCGATGTCTGCTGCCTGCAGCTGAAGGTGAGGTGTGGGTGGCTGAGTGGCCTCTCCAGCTCCTGGGGACAGGTCTGCTGTTGGAGGTCAGAGGCACTACCACGGTATGGAACCCTACCATGCTGCTGTGCCCACGGCTGTGCCATGGTGCTTTGCTCTCAACCTTGAATCTCCCCTGAGGTAACAGTGACGTTGAGCCTGTCTGCAGCTGGGATTAGGAGCATGTGAAGGTGCCCCACAGTGTACACTGGAATGGGCTGCTGAAAGGGGTCAGCATCCCACGTTCTTCTTTGACAACCTTTCCCATTGCCACTGTCAGAAATGGAAACAGGAATAGACAGACCACTGGTGTGTCCAAGGAGAGCATCTTTCATGTTCCCATTTCCATCCCTTGCCTGATCCAAGATATCCCTCCCCAGCTTTGTAAGAATACAAATGCAAAAATGGAAGCATTTTTTCTTTTTCTTACAGGCTGTCAGTTCTTCCTCATGTCCCCCTCAGGTACAGCAGTACAAAACTGCAGGCTAGAGCCTAGGAATAATTCTCCAGCACGCTACAGGGAAAGCTGATCTTCTCACATGCATTGTCCTTTGGCACCACATTAGGAAAGCACATCTGTTGTCAGCATTTCTCACAATGACAGTGTCGAACATGTCACACTGCTCTGCAGGGTGCTCCTCCAGCCCTGCTCCCTGAGGGAGCACCTGAGGCCAGAGCACCCACGCCATGGCCTCTCTGCTTCAAAGCATGATTTAATATTAGGCTTAATTCAATTTCAGACTGATGACAGTCATAAATAGTATCACAAGACCAGTGGAATGAGGAAAATACAAACTTGGTGGCATCAACACTTCAGTTAATGAAATGTTTTGAATTAGAAATAGTGGCTTGAAATAGAATGTTTGTTAGGCAATCTAGGCCTGTTTAGAAATACTGTGTTTAGTTGAGTCTGAAAGTGAAAAGCAATTTCCTAGCTGTGTGTTTGTCCTAAACTTCTTCATCTGCATTTCTAAGGACTCTTGATATGCTACTTTGTTGAATGCTCCCTGCTTTTAATGATGTGACAGCTTTGCAAAAGATTGATGGCTGCTATTAATATATCGGAGAACATACAGGTCCCATCTGTATATCAGACTCTTTCAGAATAGAAATGGAATAGATTTGGCCACATAGAAATAGAATAGATCTGCCATAGCTAGTGCCAGATCTCCATTCTCCTGAAATTTTGTCCCTCTTAGGATGACTATTTCTATCCCATTGTGACGTTTATCCCATTTCTGATTCCAATTTTTTTGAACTCTGTAACACCAAAGCCAAATATGGCACATGAGTTGTTCTAACTTGGAACTTGGCAGGAGAAGGAATTCAGGATGTATCAGTAGTTAAAAATTTTGAAGTACAAGATTAAGTAGTCTGAGATAAGAGAGGAAGAGATCAGGAAAGCACTTCTTACTGATTTGACATGGACAAGCCAATTGTATTCATTTGTAACCAGCATCTGTGCACTAAAAGATATAAAAACAACATAAAAATCTGTTCTTTTGTATGTTTTACCCTGGATTACTCCCAGGACTTCTCAGTTTGTTCCACTTCACAATTCACTTTCACACAGATTCATATCATCTCATGTAGCTGCACTTGGTTAACACCACTGCCATTCTTTATTTCATCATCTCTTTAACTTACTGTTAGGTTTTTGTTCTTTCATCAAATAATTGGATGATTTCTTTTTTTCTCAATTTACAGTCTTATCTTTTAGAAACACTGAACCTGATTGTTCCTTATGCCTGTTTCTTGCCCTCATTTTCTTTATTTTCTTTTTTTTTTTTTCTTCCTTCTGCTCCTCTTCATGACACATCGCGGTTTTTAGATATTAATGTTTGTCATATGTCTATTGTTGGACAATTATCATTACTAAATCCAGCTTTATCATTCTGTGTGTGCTGACACGAAGAGTGTGGGCATGGAAGCAAGGAGGATGTGGCTTTCCATTTACGGGTTCTGTTTTATGGACAGAAATTCCCCTATCTCTGGAAAGCAGACAGATATGTTTAGTGTTGGCTCCCTAGAGAGACTCTGAGAGTATTATCTGGGGAACCAAATTCCCTCCTAGCAAAACCAGTGGGATTACTCCAGGAAAAAATGCGACCTACTGTTTTTGTGGTATTTCAAAAGTTCACATTTTTGCATTCTCAGCATTTGTCCTTTCAGAAGAATATAGGGCATCTAACAAATACCAGTCTATCAGTCTGTTGGTCCTAATTGATGGCTTCAGTGATGAAAGTACAAAAATTGTGATAAATCTGAGGAGTTTTATTCTTTTGTCCCTTATGAGAGCTTTTGCTATGCTGTCTGTATTGAACTATACTACTGAACTGCACTGTCCTTTAGCTAAAGGCAGTGTTCTTAGGGTATGCCCACACCAAAACACCACCTAACACAAAGGAGAATATTGACTGGAGAGAGAGGCTCAGTCTCCAGGTCTGTGTAGACTTGTTAGTGATGGCCATTCATCGCAATGACAGTTTTGTGTGGCTTTTGCTTCTGAGCCGGCATGGCATCTCCTCAGCACCTTACCCTGTCCTTGCAGGGTAACAGGGCATAACTAAGCCATGCTTTATGTTCAACAAGCCCCAGTTGTGTATTTCACTGGGAAGCAAATCTTCATTAAAAAAAATCTGGATTTACAGTGATGAAAAGAAGCAAAATGAACACATCATTATATAGGGTTATAAATACTAAGACATTTTATTTGGAAGACAAGAAAGGATGTGCATACCTATGTGTCCTAGGTACAGAGGCATAAGTGCTGAAACTTTTGCATTTGAGCATGTATCACAGCAACAAAGTGGAAATTCTGTGTGAGGAATATCAGTAGGTTTACTGTATAATAGTTTTTATTTAAAATTTATCTGCAGTCCTCCATAGCATTCTCAGTGATTTACAGGATTCCATTTATATGCTTTTTTACAATTGACACTATTTGTTGTAAGCATTGAAAGTTGACTGGAAACTATTAACACCTATTTATCACAGTATTTTGTGCAGAAGTCAGATGGTAGCAAATGCTAATGCTTTTGGAAGATATTTGTATCTGTATACCTAGCCATTCCTCAAGCAATATTCAGAGTTGATTCAAATAAGAGAGAGAAGTGATTTCTTGTCTTTGTCATTTACCATGAAAAGAAAAGTCAATTGCATAATATGCAGCTACTGAGGCTTATTTGACCAGCACTGGTGATAATAAATGAGAAGGGGAAAAAAATCCAGGTTGCCATCCATCTGCAAAGGCATTTTTTAAATCGTTAAATATAAAGCCACCTAAACAATTTCAGCATTAGAAAAAAGTTCTAGGGAGACAGGAAAAAAAAAAAAAAAAAGTCATGTAAAGCATTATAAGAAAAGATTGTTCCTTCCCTTCCGTATCTGAAAGTAACATTCCAGTCATAGATCTATACTGTCAGGAAGAGGTAAGACTTTTAAAAAAAAAAAAAACTCATGCAGATTCTCAAGTACATTTCTTTTTTAATGATTTGGACAGAGACAAAGTGGTATTAGACTTCAGTAAGCCAAATGTTACAGTTTTGTCACGTCATATATACAATATAGTATTTGAGTTTTTCTAAATAATATTATCAATTTAGAATTAGAGAAACTTTTACAATTAGATGGTGGATTGACTAAGCCTATGAACGTATACTCTTGCAACCATGCTGATGATCTTCAACTCAATAATTGGATAGATATTAGATCAGCAGAGGGATCCATGTCCGTGGAACATGCTTGGTGTATGTGTGTGTGTCTGTGCCATGCATGCACATTTTATATCACTTAGTTTCTTCAAACTGTAAATTAGTTGCTGTTCTCAGAGGCACTATATCAGACTGCCTGATTAAGGATCCTAAAGGTTTTCCATTACAGAAATCATCTAAAGTTCTGCTTTCTTCGGGCGAAATCCAAACTGTGGTACATAAGAATACAAGCAACTATATTTTGTGCTGGCTTCTAGAACTGGCTGGGTCCTACCTTTACTAAGCACAGCACCTGCTTCTTCTAGAGGATAGCTGGAATATAGTTTGGTATTTAGCTATGTGGGACTAACATCAAATTGTGCTTCCTGGGCTTACTACAAAACATACATGTAAGAAAGTTTAGTTCAACCTGACGCTGTCCTTACCACCCAGCTCTTCTCTCAGCTGTACTACTCATATCGCAGTCTGACAGAATCTATGCCACTACTGTAAATGCATTGTTTTTCTGTGTATTGCAAAATTGTGTATTGAGAAATTTAATGGATAATTGCATACTAGATTTTATGCCTGTCGATCATATAATTTTGTATCTCCAGCTCAGCTGCAAATACACTTAAAATTTTCTGCATTTTACCATAGATTAAAATGTCACTGTGAACATTGTCTCAATTAGATCTCATGAAGTTATTCCTGTTAGTCAGTTAAGTAACTCTCTTATTGTGTAAATAACAATTGGCGTACATTAATTCAAATTTTTAGGGAGGTATTACCTCCCTGATGAATAAAACCCCTCGGGAACACATCTCTCTGCTGTTGTGTTCACGATTCTTTAATTTCAATGACTTCTTATCTCAAAATTCAGGACAAAAGAGCTTGACTGAAGACATTTTAAGCTGCTAGAAAGTCTAACCAATTTCAAGACACTTAGAACCGGCCTTGCTAGTCACCTCTAATACTGTCACAGATTCATAGAAAATCAGAGCAGGAAAGTCCTTCATGGGGTCGTTTTCAATAGAATCAAGAGCTGTCACTGAGCTCAGTGACAGTAAATCAGATATTAGGAAATATAGTCCCTGACGCAAAAAAAATACTCATTATAAATAAGTTTTTAGAGGGGTTGAGGTTTTGCTCTACAGAAAGAGATATTTCTCATTTTTCATTCTTTACAGTTCCTGTACTACACAGTGGATGCAGTGTTTTTCCAGATGCCAGGTTCTTGCAGTCAAAACTGCTTTTCCCTTCTAACCAGCTATAATCTTTCAGGGTACCCCAGGATCACAGCAGAGCTCTGCTTTCTGTTAACCCCCCCAAGCATAGTACAATCTGTAAACATCCCATTTTGCTCATGTTTATGCCTGAGTGAGGAGCCTATCCACTTAACAGATGTGCTAATGAGGAGAAAAATTAAGCAATATTGACCAGTTGTCATGGTTCGACACTGGCCAAATGTCAGGCACCCACAAAAGCCATTCACTCACCCTCCCCTGTTACAGCTGGGCAGAGGAGAGAAAATTTAACGAAGGGTTCATGAGTTAAGATTAGGACTGGGAGAAAACACTCCAAGGGCAAAACAGGCTCAACATCGATATACAAAGTGAATTTATTACTAACAGAGTCAGAGGAGGATAATGAGAAGTAAAATAAGCCCTTAAAACACCTTTTTTCCCCCAACCCTCCCTCCTTCCCACTGACAGCACAGGGAGACAGGGCATGGGGGTTTGGTCAGTTTGTCACCCGAGATCTTCTTCCGTTGCTCAGGGAGAGGAGTCCTTCCTCTGTGGGACTGTGTGTTCCCTCCTACGGGATACAGTTCTCCGTGAACTTCTCCGGTGTGGGTCCACTCTCACGAGCAGCAGTCCTCCCAAAACCGGCTGCGGGTGGATCTCTGCATTCCCCGTGGAGCCCCATGGGCTGCAGGGGCACAGCAGCTTCGCCATGGCCTTCACGACGGCCTGCAGAGGAGCCTCAGCTCCGGCACCTGGCGCACCTCCTGCCCCTCCTGCGCCGCTGACGTTGGTGTCTCTATGTTGTGTCCCTCACATGTTCTCACCTCCTCTTCTCTGGCTGAAAATAAAACTGCACCATTGCTTTTGTTTTGATTTCTTCTTAAAACATCTCTCATTGGCCCAGGTTTGGCCAGCAGCATGTCCATCTTCAGAGCCATCAGCCATTGCCTCTGCTGGACATGGTGGAAGCTTCCAGCAGCTTCTCACAGAAGCCACCTCTGTGGCCCCACTGCTACCAAAAACCCGGCCATGCAAAACCAACACACCAGTGAAAAATAAATGGCAGCTTTGAGTGCTTAGTGATTCCTCTTGGGCTTTTTTCTGTGTAATTTGTTCAGAGAACAAAAATTTTGTTCTGTGCTGAATAATCTACCTTGGAGTTTAAATTTACCATAAAGCAGATTTGCTTTCAAGTGTATACTGTCACTCATTTAGCTCCCTCTTGCCATTCCACTGACATGTTTAACTGTCTCTGAAGTATCCTTGCAAACTTGAAGATTTTTGTTAAGCCTGTACTCTGCTTATTGCATTGTTATTCCTTGCTTTGGGGTGCAGCTGGTGATTGTTGCTTTGAACTTCTTTGGCTTTGTAAAATTCTACTGATCCTTTCATGCTGGGGGAGAATCAAGCATTGACACCATTCTATAGTGTGCTAGGACACCTTGTTCAGGCTTGCAGAAGCCTGTGAAAATCCATATTAATACATAATTTAGAAACTTCTGGTTGCTAATCCTAAATTAGGGTGGTAAAGGGTTCCTAGTGGAACAGAAACCAGAAACTCTTCCATGGAAAAAGCTCAACTCAGAGCGCAAAAGACATGATGTATGGCAGTGCAGCTCTTCTCTTATGAATTTTTTTTGCCCAGCATAGGAGGCAGTTCATCTGCTTGTTCTGGATTTATTGCTAGCTGTGACTCCATCAGAACAGCTGTGCTGGTAGCTGCTAATTGTACACTGGCTTCATTTTGTCGAGGTTTGATGGAAATTGTACACCAAAGCCTCTTACACCTCATTTTCCAATCTGACTGAAGTCTTATAGCCAAGCCCAGATGGAACGGATTTTTTGACCTCTGCATTACATTTTATAATTTATCGGTAGAAACTTTGAATGATGTGTGATTAACTGCAGGACTTTCAGTTTGCTGGAAAGTTTGCCTTGGATGTAAGACTCCCTGCACTGGCATGAGGGATGTTGACTACCATTTAGTTGCTATTTCTTCTAGCATCATTAGTTACACTTTCAGCTTACTCTTGAAATCAATCCACCAAATTCAGGAGTTTATCAGTACATGACATCTGCCTTAAGAAAATGTACAGAAAACATTACTCTGTCTTTGTTTTTTTTTCATTATCTAAATGCCAAATATGCATTGTTTGGTGATACCTCAGAAAAGCCATATAAAAATTTCAGCTGCAGTAATGATCAGAGGGCTGGAGCACCTCTCCTAAGAACACAGGCTGAGAGAGTTGTCGCTGTTCAGCCTTGAGGCACAACGGTTCTAGGGAAACCTTGCTGCAGCCCTTCCAGTACCTAAAGGGGAACTACAAAAAAACTGGAAAGGGACTTTTCACGAGGGCAAGGAGTGATAGAACAAGGAGAAATGGCTTTAAACTGAAAGAGGGCAAATTTAGATTAGCTGTTAGAAAGAAATTTTACTGTGAGGGTGGAGAGGCACTGGCACAGGTTGCCCAGAGAATTTGTGAGTGCTCCCTTCCTGGATCTGTTCAAGGCAAGGTTGGATGGGGCTTTGAGCAACATGGTCTAGTGGAAGGCATCCCCTGCACATGGCAGGGAGTTTGAAACTAGATCATTTTTAAGGTTCCTTCCAACCCAAACCATTTTTTGATTCTATGATTCTAATTTATTGCTTCAGAGTTGTACAGCACTGAGGATACAAAAGTATATCTGGCTTGTGATAAATCTTTTGGCATAGTTATCCAGAGCTCATAGATTTTTGACTCATGCTACATTTTTTGACATTGTTCCTGGCTTCTAAATAATTTACTTTAGTTCCCAAATATAGCCTCATTTGAAGTATATAGTTGAATGAAAATGTAACTACGTGCAGTTAGAGCCTGTTAAGTGATCACATTCCTTCAGGAAAGGATAACTAGCATTTTATCACTGAAATTTTTAAGGAAATACCTGAGTAAGCATTTAATAGTAGAAAAATGCCATTTTCATTAGTGGATGGAGTGAAAGGATTTGGAAGGTTTGGGTTATTTTTAGAGGGGGGCAAGCCAGGTGCTGCTGCATATAATGGTTGCCTGGTAACACATCTAGGATTACAAGATAGCAGGGTCATTGATGTAGACTTATTTTATCGGTAACAGAAAGAAAGAAAAAAACCCCAAACCCACACCAGCAAACTGTTTCTTGGCAAGTAGTGTTCTTCAGTGCTTTGTGAGCAATTCAGTAATGCCAAGCTTTCAGAAATATATGCTCTAGAAATGAAACACCAGAATAGAGGCTTGTTAGTCATTGCTTTTGTTGTATCAATAAGAAAGCCAGTTTTGCCTTCGGGCTTGGATTAGGTTTATTTTCATTTGCCTTGCATGTCACTTTACAAATACTCAAGAAGCTTTACATGATTCTCTGTATGCTGTTCTACTTTAATAAATATTTGTTGATATTTTGATTGTAATATCTTTGGAGCTATTCCTAAGAGGATAACTGGTACTGAAAGCAAAAATTATTTAATAAGATCACTCATATATTCAGCTATTACCTCTCATTGTTAAGAGTGGCAGATTAGGTTCTACATAACTGTAGACTGGTGAGCTTTTGTACACATGTGTATTTAAAGCTATATTTAGGTATTCAGTTGCTGAAAAATACCCTAGTTTGCACAGTCATTGAGTAGTTACAATGAACATTGTCATGGGCATTTTTGATCCTCACAGTGTCTTAGTTTGGGCAGCATTCAACAATTTTGGCATCAAAATATGCTTGAAATTGTTGGTTAGCAAATATAGTTGTCACTGCCATATTTCCTTTTCTATTTTTTTTTCTCTGAATATGTCCTACCTTTCTGCCAAAAACACTTCTCCAGCCAAACTGGGGACAGCTACAGAAGTTACTTTGCAAGTGGCTTCTCAGAGGCACAAACTCTTCCTTTGAAGTCTTTCAGCTTTCCCAAAATTTTTTATTCCAGTCAGGGCTGGGAACTCATCCTACATCATACCTTGTTTGTTGTTGTTTCTTTAAAGCTCTGGTGTAAACAGAAATCAGTAATAACTGATGATGAAACACAGTGGCTCTTGAGTTTCTTGTGCAGTAATATTAATATTCCTGGGGTTGGCATGTATGGGCTCAGCCTGTGACCTCGCAGCTGTGACCTGTGCTGAAAGCACAGCACAGTGAATCATAAAGGACCTTGTCATAGATTTGGCAGGGGGAGGGAGAGATTCTCTTTTGCTGCCTTCTGGACTCTTTCCATAAGGAACCAAGGGACAGTCAAATTGGGGAGTATTACCCTCTGGAGCAACTTACTCAAATAGCCAGAAGGCTCAGCCTGCAAAAGAAGGGTATTTTGTCCTAGGCACAGGCCCTATAATTCTTCTCATTTCGGGAGGGTGGAGGAGTGTGTGTGAAGAGTCATGTTTTTGTTTCCTGATCTATTCTCTTGTTCAATAAATGCTTGTGTGTTCATAGAATCATTTAGATTGGTAAAGACCTCCAAGATCATCAAACGCCATCATGTGAACTAAACCATAGCACCAGCTGGCATGTCCAGTCACTTCGGAACATCTTCAGGGATGGTGACTCCACCACTTCCCTGGGCAGTCCATTCCAATGCTTGGCCACCGTTTCAGTAAAGCAGTTCTTCCTAGTGTTCAACCTGAACGTCCCCTGGCACAGCTTGAGGCCATTTCCTCTTGTCCTGTCACTGGTTGCCTAGAGAAGAGACCAGCCCCCACGAGGCTACCCCTTTCAGGTAGCTGGAGAGAGTGATAAGGTCTCTCCCGAGCCTCCTCTCTTCCAGGATAAACAACCCTAGCTCCCTCAGCAGGTCCTCAAAGGACTGGTGTTCCAGACCCTCCACCAGCTCCATTGCCCTTCTCTGGACACAGTCCAGCATGTCAGTGTCTTTCTTGAAGTGAGGAGTCCAAGTACAGTCACTGCTCTGGTTCTGCTGGCCACTCTATTTTTGATACAATCCAGCATGCCATTGGCCTTCTTGGCCACCTGGGCACACAGTGGCTCTCATTCAGTCTCTGTCAACCAGCACCCCTGGGTCCTTTTCCGCCAGGCAGCTTTCCAGACACTCTGCCCCCAGCCTGTAGTGCTGCTGGGGATTGTTGTGACCCAAATGCAGGAACCTGAAGCACTTCATCTTATTGAATCTTATACTGTTGGCTCCAGCCCATGGATCCAGCCTGTCCAGATCCCTCTGCAGAGCCTTCCTGCCCTCCAGCAGATCAACACTCCCTTCCAACATAGTGTCATCTGCAAACTCACTGCAGGTGCACTCAATCCCGTCATCCAGATCATTCATAAAGACATTAAACAGGAGTGGCCCCAATACTGAGCCTTTGGGAACCCCAATAGTGACCAACTGCCAACTGGATATAGCTCCTTTTACTATACTCTCTGGGCCCAGCCATCCAGGTAGTTTTTAACCCAATGAAGAGTGAACCTGTCCAAGCTGTGGATTCCCAGCTGCTCTGGTAGAATGCCATGGGACCCAGTATCTAAGGCTTTACTGAATTCCAGGTAGACAACATCTGCAGCCTTTCCCTCATCCACTAGACAGGTCACCAGATGATAAAAGGAGATCAGGCAGGTCAAACAGGACCTTCCTTTCTAAAGTTCCTCAACTCCACTGAAAGACGTTTATATCATCACTAGTTTGCCATGTCTGCTATGAACAATTTCAGCATCATGTATGGAATATAAATACAGGTTCTTGTGAAAAGGAAAAGGAATAAAATAGGAGAATCATTGATTTGAGCTATTTTCTAACATCCCATTCCTACTTCTCTTTCTTCTCTTTAAGTGGGCACCTGCATTCTCCCTGAGTAGAACTTGCTCTCACTCATCCTTTCTTCAAAAGACAAGTCTTGATCCTTACACACCATTCATGTTTGTGCCATGTTTTGATCAATATGAAATTGCAGGTTTTGACTGACAATGTTTTATCAGTATGAATACGTAAATACAAAAATTCTACCTTCAATATAAATATGAAGCAATTAAACCATTTCTTCATCCAGGTATCATCATTCCATCAGTCCAGGTTTTCTCTGTCGGAAGCTTTGTGGTTCGTAGTTTTGGCTTCTGCTAACAAAAGTCTTTATTTTTCAAATTTGCTTTGTTGTTTATTTTCTAACCAGCATCCTTTAAGGTCTTGTTCCAAATACTATTTCATAATTAAAATAAATAAGATGATCTCTTCCCTGCTTTCCATCTCCACAGAAAATAAAAATAAAAATAAAGTTTTTCTCTTGAGTATTCAAATTCTTTTAATTACTGTCTCAAATTTGATTTAGGTTTTTTTTTTGTTGTTGTTGTTGTTGTTGTTGTCGTTGCTGAAAGTAATTTTGCTTGCTGGCAATTAGAGATAGGTGTTGTACAATAAACCCTGGGAGAAACCTCAGCAAAATTGTTTCCATGGTGTTTAGTCAGATCTGAATAACTGTTGCTTAGTGAGGAAAATAAGACAAGGGTACTCAAAAGCAGAAAAACAGGAGTGACTTGAAGTTCTGGGTTTCAAACTGGCCACACCTTCCATCCAGCCTGCTGAGGTGTTGAGCCACAGCATGGATGGGGTATTTTACCAAAGCGAATTTGTTCAAAATTCTCAGTCTGAATGACAGATTATTATATTATTCTGTTTCCTTTTTACTTTGATAGTTATGGAGAATAAAATATGCTGAAAGCATGATTTATGAAGAGGTAGATCTAAAGAAATCCCTCCTTCAAAGCACACCTTTCTTCTCTCAGCTCACCGTGGCATGCAGGAGGATTTTGTGCCTGAAAAAGCATCCCTGAGCCTCTTTGGTACTGCTCCAAAGCTGCAGAGTCACCCAGAAGCTGGAGGCTGGGTACTGCTTGTCCTGGAGCTGTAGCTCAGAGAGTCACAGTTGAAACTAGTGAAATGTGTTGCAATTCCTTAAAGCTAAAAGTACTATTTCTTGCTTCTCCTACTCAAGGGAAGAAGGTAAGAGGGAAGTCTCTCTGCAGGGTAATCTGTATGTGGGGCAGGTTCACCTATAAAACTACACAAGAATTAAAATTTTGGGTTTTTTTGGACGAACTTGCAAACTGGACATCAAGCTATACTTATACGGGGTAACTTTGTATTTAGGATTTCCCACAAAACGAACTGGAACTTCTCTCAGAAATTAAGCCAGAACTTTCTCTCTCTCAAAACAAAAAAAAAAAACCAAAAACCAACAAACCTAACGAAGACAAGAGAAAGCAAAATATGACAGAGCAGAGGCCTTCCCCACATTTGCGTGGGGCCATACGATGCCTGATCACTGATTCGACCTGGGAGCTTTCGAGGTCTGTGGCTTACCCTTGTCCCCATGTCTCTTGCAGCTGTGGCTCACAGACAGACAAATGCCTGCACCATGCCGATGGGGCAGTTGAGTCAAAGGACAGGGAATGGATAGCTCAGTCCTGTTCTTTCCCATGCTCCAGTGGGAATAAAGTTTTTGTGGCTTGAAGCAAAGGGCTGCTTATGGGCACACTTGTTTCTGCCTGTTCATCACCGTCGCTAAGCAGAGCACCTCCAGCAGCACTGCCCAAGTGTTACACAGTCCTGGATCTCCCCAGGCTCTTCCCCGTGTAGCTGTGGTTTTATCTATTACACTTCACATTATCAGTCCCTGTTAACTCCATCTTCTGTATATATAGTCTTTCATTGCATTGTCGAGCTAGTAAAAGAAATCTTTTATGTGTTAAGCCAACTTTTGTCCACAAGCACTCCATTTAAATCCATCAAATCTATTTTGGTCTTATTTCTGCCACCAGCTCTGCCACATTTTGTGCCAGCTCAGACCAATAACTAAATTATTAAAGCTTGGAGCCCTACTCAAATAATATGGGCACTTTCTGAGCAGCACAGAACAAAGGTTAACAGCAGAATGAGCAGTTGAAAATGAAGCACGGAAGAGATCTAGCATAAAGATGTTTTGTAGCCAGTCCTAGCAGTAATGTATTACTATATTTTCCCTGTCATTTATACCATCTTCCTCCCAGTTTATTTTGTAATCTAAATCTGAGGATTCAGGCTGGGGAGGAGAATTGCTCTTCTGGAAAAGGAGAGGCTATTTTAAATATTTGAGAATTGAAGTAGAAATAGCGGACATGCAGAGAGGAAAGACTTGAAAATTTGGTCTGGGGAAATGAATGTGTTTCATTTTACTTTTCTTGCATTACAAAATGAGTGCAAAATGAACAAGATTAGGCAGTATTAGTTTAGAATTATTCCAAAGTTCTACCCAAATACAGCTGGGTTTGTTTTCAGGAGAAGCTCCATTTTCCATTGAATAATTATATGATGCCAGAAAATAGTAACTAAAGCCTGTATTTGCTCCTCCTAAATTAAGGAGTTAAGTGTCAAGATACCATACTAGAGCAAGAAAAGGAACTTTCAGCCACTGGTGTGCCTTTCCAGCTCATGACATCCAGAGTAGGGATGCTAATCCCCCCATGCCTTCCCCAAGATCTCTTGTATTTGGGGAGAGGGTTTAATAAACATCAGGGTTTATTCCCCCTGATGTGAGGAGTATAACCATCTATACAAGAAGAACTCACCTCATCCTGACCTTTGGGCTAACTGGGAAGGGAACAAACAAGAATGAGTTAAGTGAAATAAACACTGAGGGTTTTTTTTAAATGGGCAAGTGTGAGGGTAAACTAAACTGAAGTGGCTTGGAAGATGTCAGCAGGTGGCTTGGAAGACATCAGGGAGACAGGTTAAAAAGAAAATCAGCCTTGTGAGTTTCTTTGAGAGTTTGTCAGCTAGTCACAGTCTGTATGGAATGCTGGCAGAGACACAACCTGGGGGCAGAAAATATTGTGGAAAGCTCACACGGGATGCAAGATCTAGCCAAAATATACAAGATCAACTCCGTGTGAAAAAGTGGCAGAGGGCAACCTTTCATGATTATCTGTCAGTTCCCTGCCATCATTGTTCTGCATGGTTCAAGTTTGGTTTCTTCACCCTCTTCACCTTCATGACATTTCCCAAATAGGCAGCAACTTCATAAGCAAATCCTAATGGGGACTTGTCGTATTTCATACTTAATGCTGCTCTGCATGGTGCTTTTTACTTTAGGGACAATGATTAAGCGTTCATCAGAAGACAAAATAAAGACCTTTATCAAAAAATTCTGTTTTCCTTACGAGACTGTATTTAATATTTATAGATCGTGACATTGTTTTATTTGTTTACAAAACATATTTCTCCTCCACAATTTGTGTCAGAAGCATGAAAAGGAGAAGCACACTTATTTGTGAGATTAAATTCCTTTTATCTTCCTCGCCACCAATCTTCACTTGGATAAGACAGAGTGGCTTAGGAGGTCTCTGTAAAGCATAGAAATCCAGTTCTCAACTTTCTTAGTGTAGAATTCTGAGTCTCTTTCTAATCTTCCTTATTACTCCCATCTGTACACTTAGAATAACTATATTTTTAGATAGGCTAACCTGGGGACAGTATTCCTAGCACAGCAGTCATATCTTGATTTATAATGGGCTTACGATCTTTTTTTTTCCTTCATACCAGCCTTTTGTAGCATAGTATTTACTTTCTGATTCTCATCTCTGTTATGCAGTGATCCTTAGAGAGCTGTGATTAGTAATTTACGACTGCATCCAGAGTTATTGTTGCATTGAATTTCTTATTGCCACCTCACTACACTGCCTATTATCCCCATATTGGTCCTAGTTTGGCCTGGGTTTTCTTGACCTATATAATTTTGCTATCTTGCTGTTTACCACCCTCCCCAGAACTGCTACACGTAGACAGCCATACAAACCTTATGAATATATTTGTTGTACCTCAGCAGTCACCTTTTTTAGACAATTTTTAGTCCATATCAGCAAATTGCCTCTCACCTTGATCCTTCTGAATTTCATTATTGATGTGAGGAATATTATGAAAGGCAGTTTCAAAATCTAAATAAATAATGTCAATTAATTTTCCTTCTCTTATAAATATTTTCCTGGCTTTTTGAAGGACTGTTAAATAGGTAAGAGGACATGATCTCCCTTCTAGCACATTTGCCCTTACTGAGCCATGCAATCATGAAGCTTCAAAGGAGATATATTATCTCCATAACCAATTCACAAAGTACAAATACATAGGATCATAGGAAGATTTCAGTTCGAAGGGACCTTAAAGATCATCTAGTTTCAACCCCCCCACCATGGGCAGAGATGTCACCTACTAGATCAGGTGGAATTATTCTAATAGAAATATATATTTATGAGACACTAACATTGTACTTGAATAAGAACGAATGCTTTGTAAAATTTAATGCTTTTGATTTATTTCTCATTAGAAAGCCGCATAAAATATAGGCATTGTGGAAATGTATTGCATTCAGAGGATAAGCTTCCCCTCTGCGAGTCATTTGTGCAGTCATTAAAAGGGATGCCACATGGTGTTGTGTTGATCTTTTAGAACAAGACAGCCATAAGGGAGAAATCAGTACTACTAATTCTTCCAGTTACAGCAATCTCGTAAGAAAAATACTTTTAACATTTAGCAACGATTTTCTTTGGGACCCCTCAGTTGTTACGTGGGCCTCTTACTTCACTTACTGAAAAATTTTTTTAAAACACACTGTCATATATAAAATACTTGACTTTCTCTACTTTAGTGTTGATTTAGAAAAAGTTTCATTAATGACTATAAACCATCAGTTTGAACAGTATTAAAGACTGGCAGAATGGACTGTCAGGCTAAATAAAAAGCATTGCTAAGTAGGAAATTAAAACATTAGATCACACTTTGCCTGGAGTTTACCTCTATAATACTAGGCCGTTTTTATAAGGGGAAACAAATGCCCGTATTCTTTGTTTAACTGGTCAAAATGTGTCACCCCAGTATGCTGATCTCTACAGGTCCCTGCTATGTTCTTGTCCACTTACAAATTTTCCACATTTTGAATTGCCAGAACATCTTATTGCAAAACGCTCTACTCCTTCTCATTCTAAGCAATGAATAATTTTTCTGCACATCATTTCCCTTCCTTTCAAATGGGACAAGCTCATCTAGGCTTTGGAAAAGTCGTGGAGGACCCAGAGTGAAGCACTGTCTTTGAGAGTGTGATTCAACCCATCCCGAGATAAGCATGGAGACAGATAAGGTGCATTGCCTTTGGGAAGCACCTCTCTCCTCCCTGACTGTGGGAAGTAAACAAAACATCTACATCGTGCAGTGCGGCACAGATACCTGAGCTCGGTCTTAAAACCACAAGCACAGTGGCCATTCCACCCTCGTGGGTTAGTCATTCTGAAAAAGCACCAATGTGTCTGACCACAGGATCTCAACTTGCACCTCTGCTCGACATTGCTATTCAGAACAGCCCGGAGACTCTTCTGTGGCAGCACACTGCAAGACTCAGGCAGATGTCAGATGCAGATGGCAAATCCAGGCTCACAAGCAGCCAGGAATGTGACTGTATTTTGTCTTTGACACTACCCACAGAAACATCAGGGTGTCACATCAAGGCTGAGATGATAAGGTAATGCTAGAAAGCCTAAAGAGAACCTTCTGACTTTAAAATTATTAAAATGGAATCAAAGAGAGAATATAATTTCTCTAGCAATTTAAGGATTTTGAGGTTTAACTGATTATAAAAATTTATTATTTTTTAAATGTGTGGCTTCATTTCCCTCTTTTATTATTGAAATCCTTTCCATTTCAATGTGCAGATTTTCCTTGTGTGTATAGAAAGACAATTTAAATCAACTTTCATTTTTCATTCTAACAGAGAAAATCAGATTTGCACAGTGGAAGGACACTAGAAGAAAAATCTAGTAAAGAACATGACTTTTACTAAGCTAAGACTGCTACTTATTCATTAATGCTATTGTCATAACGGATTTCTTCCAAAAATGGAAGCTTCTCTAATCTATTCCCATGTGCCATTTTACTCAATTACAACATGCTTGCCTGGAGCCCAGGTTAGCTGTTTGCTCAAGCTGATCATAGATACTGGATTTATTCTAAACATGACTAATGCTTTTAACCAGATGGCTGTACAGATAGCTCTTTTTCTTTTTTTTGTTTTTAGTATTTGTTTCCTGTGTCTCTTGTTTATATTTATCATGAGATTTTATCACCATATGTCCATTTTTTATACCTTTTAATTACTTGGACTTGGTACACAACATTTTCTTTTTGAATGACTCCACAAAACAGTCAAATAACCAAATTGTTACAATTCATGGTCATTTTCATACTCTCATGTCTTTTTACATAATCTGTTTAAAAGTAATTCTGGTACCTTATTCAACTAATGCTGCATCTTCTGAGAAATTCCAGAGATATTCTCAGAAAACACAAAAGGTTTGTCCATTCATTGAGCAAAGTGCTAATGAAGACTAAGTTCTGCATCTATCACATTCCCAATTTTAGATATGCAAATCTCATCATCAGATGGCAAAATTAAGTGATCTTGTTCCTATATAGAAATATCATAATTTTCCTTTATAGTGTAAATCTGTGTGAATGAACCCTAGATTTTGCAAATAATTTTAGTGACTGCACAAATATGTTCCCAGTTTGGGACTCTATTTTCCACACAGATATTTAAATTTATTGATGTGAATAATGTCATGGAAACTTTATTTTTTAAATTTAAACATACTGCATACAGAATGTCTCACTAAGGATGTCTATACATAATAGTATTGGCTCTAGTCTGTGCACTGAACAAGAGTTACAGGTAACTGCTGAGGTAATCTACACTAGAAAGAAAACGTTTTTTACATGTGCAACCAATTTCTTCAGAAAAAAAATGCAGCTTTTATTCTAATTGACCCTTTGTAGTTAAGTGGCCTGAGCTGAACCTAGATGTCATTGATCCCAGACATCTTCCTGGATGTTGCATGTGGTGAGTCTTTACTGCAGGGAGACCTCTCTGTCTCTGAGTCTTTAGTTCAGTGCCTCCTTCCCTGAGCAGAATATTGGCACTTATCAATGCTCTCATCACCTCCAAGCTGCCAGTATGATCATCAGATACATCTAAATTATTTTTCTTGGTTCAGGCAATTTTCTTTGTGCTGTTTTGAATAAAATTGAAATTGCTTCCCCTTTGGAGTTGAAAGCTCGTAAACCTTTCCCTTAACTTGCTGTTATAAAAATAGTACCCACCAAAAAGTCAAAATGTATTGTGCTCATGTAAAAGCCGTTAAATATTAAAATCTTAAATAAAGTCTTCATATTTCTAAAAGACTTTATCTGAAGAGTTTCTTAGAGGAAATAACACTCATATGCATTAAAAACTAATTCATATTGGCAATAGATTCACAAAGAGGAAACAACATTTCTCTCATATAGTCAAATAAATGATACTTTTCTACTCATTAAATGAGAAAGCTGTCATCTTGCCAAGCAAAGATTTGGTCCAAATACCAGATTCAAAAACTGAATACAAACAGACTGTGGGACACGTTCTGGACAGTTTGTTCTCAGATAGCCTGTAACGTGATGTGCCTTTCAACTGAGAGTGGTGGACTCGGGTCATGCCTCCAGAGGCTTGGGAGATGGTCACTGGCCCCAGGGCAAGAAAAAGCATGTCTCTGGGTGACAGACACATGGCAAAAAGGCAGGAACTGCAGCCCACAGAGAGAGTGCTGGAATGAGTAGGGAGACCTGAGTTCCCCACAGCCCAACCCCTGCTGTGGCAGAGAGAAACCCTTTAGGGATCTGAACGAGCTGGCTGTAAATCAAACCCTACTGTGATCGCAGCAGCCAAGCTCAGAAGCAAGAATTTGAGTATATGATAGATGGAACAGATTTGCTTATACACAATTTTATTTCTGTTCTGTCTTATTTAGTCATTCTTAGTGTTCTCTCTTTTTAAAAGGTTTCTTATTTTAGTTTATATTTTAATAAAATCTAGCTTTGAGTTGAAAGAGCTTTTTGGTCTTCTGGTCTCCACCATAAGGCCAGGGTCTCAGAGACATGCATCTCAGAGATTCACCTGTCTCTCCTCTCACTCCACTGCACACACATCCTTTCATTAACAGTGTGCAGCACTTCAATTTATTATAATTGGCTGAAAATTAATACTTACATCCTGTGAAAATGCCAGGGTTTCAAAATTTGTGCTGTGTCAAGCAGAAGACACTTTTTTTACACAGCTTCCCATTCTTTTGTTTTGTCATTCTAAGCTAAACAACACTTCTTGACATTTTCATGTACTGGGTTCACTATGAGTTTAAGTGAAGTTTTAGTTTCATCTTCCTCTAATTTACTCTGGATTTTGAGCTGCTGCACTGACTCCTGAAGAGCTGGTCTTTGTGCCTCCACTCTACTTTAACTCAATTGTAATAGTAAGTTTTTTAAATGAAACTTAACCATCTTGGTGTTGTGTAATGCAGTCCCATGGTAATTATTTAATCACCCAGTGGCAAGCTGAAATATTTCACCATCTGCTTTTGGGTTTGAGTTTGTAATTTAACTGATTTTTAGTTTTGAAAAACTCCCAATAAAGTCTATATATCATTTATAAAAATATTTAGGTTAATTTAAGAAGTTCCAAAGGCAGAAAATCCTCACATTATTTAATAGTTGCTGTATTTTCTTTATCCTGGCACTATGGGGCACTATTGTTTGGATTCATTTATGTTTTCTCCCAATAGGTTGCTTTCTTAATTTGGATTTAATCTTAGATCATCCAGAAACTTGGGAAAAATCTCCAGACATTCTAAGAAAGTGATTTTTACTTACAGAAATACTCCTTCCCCTTTTGTCCCCACCACTTTCTGCCCACCTCCCCCCTCCTTGGTTAATTATAATATTATTGACTTTGTAAAGTACTAAGTTAAAACATGGGGCTGTTCTTAGGTAACTTACGGAGTCCATGCATTTCAAAATCTACACTATTATTTTCAGTAGCCTTCTGGAACCTGAGCTCTACTTCAATTTCTGGAAAAACTGTGCTGTTTTTGGACTCTGACTCCCTGTTTCTCTGTTGGGAGTTCTCCCACCTTATCTCCTTCTTCAAAGCATTTCCTTTCTTCCCCACTAGGTTTGTGTGGCTGTTTCCACTTACCTCACAAGTACCACAAATATGAGCTCTTGACAACTGGATAGGGTCATCCAGAAAGGCTCCTTGGTACTGTGGGAAAGGCACAGATAATCGTGGGTCATCACATTTTGTTACTTGTTTATTTATTTGTAGGTTGAGATCCTGATTATGTAGTCTGAATTGATTCAAAGTGAGCTAAAGGTCAAACTCATTTTGGCCAGGCAGTTGAGATGATTTGTAATTCATGTTTCTCCAGTTTTGCCAGGGTCAAACACTTAAGGGAGCTACGGCTGGGATGGTAACAGGCTCCTAACCTAAAGTACATGGGAATATTTTTACTATCCATTCCTTTCTTTTTTGTTTTTATTTTAAAAAGAAAATTTTATTTTTTAAAATGAAAAACATACAGGAAAGGTAAATGACAACATCCCATTTCCTCATGCACACAATTTTTTGTGTTATCTTTTGCTTTCACAATATCAAGTCATCATAGACTCCAATTTATTGAATATAAAACTATTTTCTTGGAACCTCTGTTACCAAGGTCTCAGACTGAAAAATTTTCAGTATTTCTATGGAGAAGAAATGGTATTTTTCAGAATACACCAGTCTGGAAACTATTCTAATGCATAAAGTGCCTTTAAGTGGACAGGTTCTTCAATTAAAATAATATCTATCTGCAACATGACAGGCTTGCAATAACTGGATTACTTGTCAAGTAGTCTAATTTGAAACCCCAGAGGTAACCACTGAAATCCACAGGAAACAAAGCTTAATTTGACTATGTGACCTTGTGTGTTGATCTAGATTAGTTGTTTGATGGTTTCCAAAACCCTAATCAGTTTAACAGCCACCCTATAATAAGCTCCCAGTAAACAATTCTTCTTCCTCCATCTACCTATTTTTATTTTGAAGAAGGCAAAAATTGGGGAGATACAGAAAGAAAACTAAAAGACAGTGAAGCAAATACACAACTATATAGGAAATAGCAAACTGTCACACTACGCAGACTCCTTATTCTGTTTTGATTGCAACTCCTAACTCCTGCATACATCTAATTTAAATGCAGAATAACACTGCAGAGCTATACTATGTATTGCTACTTTAGAACTGTGTTCACGGTTTTACATGAAGATTTCTTCATATTTCTTATTCCAAAGGAATAGATCTGTTCTCTTGCAAACAAGTATGGTTTGGTTGTTTTCATGTTCTTTGCCTGATCTAATGCTAAGAATTTTAATGTACTTAATCTTCACTTGATTTATTCATCTGCTTGATTGGTTAAACAGTGATCACACATGCAGGTCTTCCTAGGATGTGCTTTCTTTTTTTTTTTATGAAGTCCTATGTGCTGAATACTTATCAGTAGTCATCTTGGTTAGGTCTCTATTCAATTACAGGACTTTGTGTTTCACTTCCCCATTTGAGTTAGGTGATTCCATTCAGAAGGTTATTTGACTTGTCCATTATCATGCAAAACAGTATTTCCAAATAACTTTCTTCATTTCTTATTAATGATTTGTTTTCTCATGGCTTTTTCTGACTGCTTCAAAATTTCCTTATATGAATTCTCATGGTCTGACTCTTCCTTCAGCATAAGAACAGGACAACCTGGACAATATAACTAAGTATTTTGAAGTTCCTGGAATTGTAGATCTGGTTTTCTTTCCCCCAAGCTTGGCTCTCCTATACCTTCCTTGGCTCTCTGATACCTGTGTCATTACTTCAGCAAACTTTTCTTTGGACATTTTTCAAAGCAAGCATCCTGTGAGTAATATGAGGTTTTGTGGTTCTTTAATGCTACTTCTGTTATCCTTTTTCTTATCCTATTTCTCCACCCTGGAAGGCTTCCAATAGTACAGCTCTGCCTCTAGCAATGCAGTTGTCAAGATGTTTAAAGAGTAGAGAAGTTACTTTTTAGCTCTTTACACTTTTAAATGAGGCTATCTTTCTTGTACTTTTTTGTAGAATTTTTGAAACACAAGGAAACTTTTCCAGCATCTGGAAGTCATTGCACAAAGGGGTAAATGCTACAGCCTCTGCACCATGAGCAGGTTGTCTATATGCCAATGAAAGGCAAGGTCTGGGGACACAAAAATGCTAGATATAAACCTCTGTGCTTCAGGAGCTATAATATTAGATATAGGAGGAGATATTCAGGAGATATAATATTAGAAGTTCTTGAACTCACAAGCCTTCTGATAGAAGCAAATAAAGATTTTGGCACTACTTGTAATATCCAACTGTAAGAAGGGGTAATTCTCAGGAGCACAAAGGAAAATATATGCATATGGGTGGGACCAGTATGTTTAGTGGTATAGAACCATGTTGTCTATTGAGCACCTGGGTATGCCTTACAGAACTGCAGCTGGACAAAATCCCCAGGGAGGGACAGGGGAGTGGGGTCTGACCATCTCATCTGACAACCTCAGCAACTGCAGCTTAACCCTTTCATGGTAGAAGTTGCCCTGAAATGGGCATGAGAGGGGAGAGCCTGAAATCCAGGCTTTTTGCAATGTTACAGTCCATATGCAGGTAGCAACTAGGATTTACATGAAAGGGCAGGGAGTGGACTTTATAGAGACCTTGTATTTGGGAAGTGAGCATTAGGAACCTCTGGTACAAACCACCACAGATGGTCCAGAAAATATCTGCTGTTCTACCCAGAGAGGGAGCTCTTAGGGTTACTGCTGGCTGGTAATAGGCCTAACACTGTAAATTTTCTTGCTCCATAGACTTTTGCATTCTTTCAGAGGAAAAAAAAGCATCTTTATGGACCACTGTAAACATAGATTCAATCGGATTTACTTGTGAACAGAGAAAAGGAGACAGCAAAGATAGCTAATAACGTGTGTCGTATTGACTAACTAAACAAACCAAAAGGGAAAGCACTATCTTTTTAGATGTTAGACCTTCTACATGGTTATTTCATGTCTGCAACACTTGGCAGCTGTGCAGAATAGGATTTGCTTTCAGACCTTATGGCCGTGATCATCCACTGTCTTTCATTTCTTGTATCCTCCTGCATTCTTGGAAATACATGTTAAAATACTGCTGATCAGTCTGGATCTTTTCAAATCATCTGATTCTTTCATGTAGAGCAATCAGAAACAAAATGAAAATACAGTCATTAATGTGCAATAGGTTTGTACTGTCCAGGAAAGACAAGATTAAAGCATGAGACTGAGTATCATTGTGCTAATAACCAACAGTGGAATAAACATTATATGGATGAAAACAGAAAAGATTTTGGTCAGTTGTATTGTGGAAGGATTGCAAAAGAGATTTCACTGAAGCAATCTCTGAAATACTGCACTGGCAGGTAAATAGACATCTCTATATTTACAGTAAATTCTTATCACTGTGATTATAATTTTCCAGGTATATGTTGGAGGACACATATAAATAATAATGATAAAGCTCAGTTATTACTACATAGCCACGTGTACAGGAATAAAAGACAATGAAATACCAACCAAGCTGGGATGAGTTGAGTTGATGATTGAGTTGACAGAAATGGGACAACATCCTGTGGCACAAAACACAAGGCCAAGAATTAAGGATTAGTATCTAGAGTTTCTGCATCAAATCAAGTCACCTGTTAGACCAATACAAAAAAAAAAAAAAAAAAAAAAAAAAGAAAAAAAAAAGATATCTAGTAGAGATCCTGTGATAGCCTGATGTGATGCAGCCATATGAAAACATCTTCTCGTGACTAGAAATGTACTAAACAGTATTCTAGCAAGAGTTTACCTGGAGTATAGTGTACAATTACAGCTACTCACGCAAGAGAAATAAGCATGCTAAAAAGCAGAGAAAGGCATCTAAGATGCTTAGAGGGAAGAAAGTTTTCACACGATCAGAGGCTTGGAGCACCTCTCCTCTGAAGACAGGCTGAGAGAGCTGGAGTTATTCAGCCTGGAAAAAAGAAAGCTCTAGGGAGACCTTATTCCAGCCTTTCAGTACATAGAGGGGTGGGTTATAAGAAAGAAAAGAGAGACTTTTTACCAGGGTCAGTAGCAATAGAACAAGGGGGAATGGTTTTAAACTAGAAGAGGAGAGATTTAGGTTAGATGTTAGGGAAGATGTTCTTTATCATGAGAGTGGTGAGGCACTGGCACAGGTTGCACAGAGAAGTTGTGGATGCCCCATCCCTGGAAGTGTTCAAGGCCGAGTTGGATGGGGCTTAAAGCAACTTGATGTTGTGAAAGATGTCCCTGCCCATGGCAGGGGGATTGGAGTAGATGACCTTTAAAGCTCCTTTCCAACACAAACTATTCTGTGGTTCTGTCTTCCAAGAGGAACTTGGCTTTCACAGCCTAACAAAACATTGCATGTCTACAATATTGCACGTTAATACACCAGAGAAAAGCCATTTGAACTAATAGCCACTGCTGGCACAAGAACAAATGGGTATAAACTAGCTATTTATAAATTTATCCTGAAAAGAAGGTTTCTAAGCATCAGAGCAACAACATTTTGGAACAGCTTTTCTAGTTGCAGCACAAAATTTAATGTGGTTAAACAGCACAATCACAACCTGGATTAAATTACGTGATTGACCAACTAAGTAGAACTCCTATGCTTTCCTATGGCCTTTATTACTAGAGGGAAACATTATATGAGGTTTTGGGCAATAGAGGTATAGATCCTATATTTCTAGACAAGGTTCTGAGATCAGTACACACTGAAAAGCGCATTTGCTGTGGCTGATTTTTCGTGCTTCACTTAATGCTTAGTTTCTGTGTCTGTTGTTCATTAACGACACTTGTGAACTTGATTATACTTTGGTTTTACTACTGTTTAGGTACTTAATTACATCTCCATCATTAAATATGCACTATTTCTTAACATATAAATTTTTTAAAAATTATTTTTTCAGTAGGTTAGATCTTTCCAATATCTTGTGAATCTTGTCATTATAGTATTACATTTCAGCTTGGCATGCTGATGTGTAATGTCCATTCCCCTCTCCTGTTAGGGTTTTATTGGTTGCTATAGTTACCGAACATTGCTCTATTCATGTCATTTATATTGGCTAAATTCTTAGTGACCCTAAATCTGTTATCATACACACCTTGTTGTTTTTATATTGTGAGATGTCAAGACACCCAACATGTTATGAGGAAGACTTCCAAAGAAATTAGTAGAGCTTGTCTGCATGACAGTCTGGATTTGCAGTGCTGAATCCCTCCATGCATTGTCATATTTTTACATCCACCCTAAGAGTAAATCAGCCAGGTCTTGTACATGCTGTAACTGTAACACAGTCTATCTTGATATTTATTATTTAATCTATTAAAACATTTGGCTGTCTCCACACACAGTTGGGGGACCAATTAAAAGTCCAGAAAAACTATACAAAGTTTCTCATGTAATTAGACGTTTCAGGGCATGCTATTAAGGGCCATCTGTTCTCCTGGATGACTGAGTATGACTGAGAAATGAGATGTTTCCTTTTGTACTTGAGGTTCCGTCTGTCTTGATTCTATATTTGATTAACTCTGTGTGCAGGTGGGGGCTGAATTTATTTATAATGGTCTTAATCTGCATATCAGGTTAAGTATGGTTAGGGTAGGATGTTGAACTGCTTAGCATTTGAGGTACCCTTTATTGTTTCAGTGCAAATAACTCTCTTGAACATTTTTGTAGCAGAATCTCCACTGTTTTTCTATTATTTACATTTCCCCACTGCCTGTTTTTTTTCCTTTGTTATCAGTGATCCAGTTTTGCTGTGGAATAAATGGTTACAACTACAGAAAAATCACTGCCATTTTATGAATTTTGAATTTGGCTAGTGAAGCCAAGCAGATCTGAGCAGTGCAGAAAAACATATGCTGTAAACTTATGAGAACTGGCTTACTTTCCCCTTGGTAACATCTGTGCAGGCTCACCAAAGGTAACTTAGAACATGCCAGACAGCCGCAAAACGCGGAGATACCCAAATTAACTTTTAATTTAGGTATTTCTCTGTTCTGCCAGCTGTGATGTGCCAATACCCTTAAGAGCACATTTCAGTCGTTTTTCATCAGTGCAGCTGGGTGCCTACACTTTTCTGTCTAAGTGCCTCTAAATCCTAACAGAGCAATGACACGCGGAAATACTTTTGTTTAACATTTCTAACAACAACTGATGGCTTTAGCTAGATTTTTGCATTAGCACACACACATTTAAAACTTAAAGCTGTCTCTAAATAATGCTTCCACTTCTTTGTATAAATTTATGCAAATAAGATCAAAGGTCTCTTATGCTCCGCATACAGCAAAGTATTTACAAATTTGTGCCAAGCCAAGACAGCTGGTCATTGTGTTTTGGTTATAGCAATGTGGGGTTTTATATCTACTGTGCTTTCTTTGCTATTTCATCCACTTTATGTACAGCAGCAAGTACAGTTATATCAATATTCAGACAAAACATTCATTTATTCACTCAAATGCAATATTGTTTGAAAAATTAAACAAGAAATGAGAGTTTTTTACACCCTGTTGCACACTTAGCACTGCTAATGTCACTGCCCTAGCATCACCCTTAGGCATGTAAACACTGGCACTTTCCCAGGCTTCCTGTTGCTTTTAGGAATGGTTATCATAAAGAGTTTACAACTAGTATTTGAAGATAATTGTAGGCACTTAGAATAGAATCATGTCACCAAAATTTAGATACAGTTAGCTATCAACGAGTGAGTTAGTTACCTTTCACTCCTTTTAGTGTCAGCAAATAATACCAAGGAATTTCCAGCTTGAAGTTATTTTTCTGACTTACAGAAGGTGTGTAATTAGGTACCTCACTTGGAGTGAGGTGCATCACCTAGGAGCCCACATTCCTCATCACTATGAAGAGCTCAACCTTAACTTCTCTTTTAATTCCCTGAAGTTAACTTCACTGCTCCCATATGTGTCCTTGGCCTGCAATGTGATGAACTCAGTATTTTTCAGCAATTAGTATTTGACTCTAGAGACTACTTCTTTTTCTCTCTTGAGGAGAAAGCGCATGGATCTTTCTACAAAGAAAATATCAGTGCAGCTACCATGACCATGCAGCTACAGCTGTTAATGATGCACACCATAGTGAATATGATTCATACAGTCATCTGGAATTCATTATCTACTGTGAAGGAGACGTGGACATTTTTATGTAATCAGAAAGAGAATTTAAATTCCTTTTTAAAGATTTTTCCTGAAATGAAAAGCCTGATTTCTCTTATTATTATTATTCAAAGTGAGTAAAGTTGTTTACAGAACACCACAAAAGCTGTTAAAACTTTGACAGATGTTCTGGGGATTTTTTTACCTTCAGGAATAACATTATTTCATAAGTGTGATAATTCTATGATCAGAAAACTGGAAAAATTAACTTTCATGGATTTTTTTTTTCCTACAATGTTTCTTTCACAAGAGAACTGCATAAGAGATCTGAAGGCATCAAGATTTGGCAAGAAATTAAATCATTCAGAAAGTGGAATTTTAATCCTTATAGGAGCTCTGTTTAAAGGGTCACCTCACAAAGGTGTTTTCATTTTGGGAATGGTCATGTTGGCTGTCTGCTCCCTTGGCAATAATAATGTACATCAGTTCTTAGAGTTTTCATAAAAGGGAGGATAGTAGAAATCACTGTGGATTATATAATTACTGCATAGTAAAAAAACTAGGTTTATAGATGTTTTACATAGTTTTCCTATGTATTTTAATATGTGTTTTGTTCATGTGCTACAGTAGAGGCTTTGCTTTTTCAAAATTTAATAATAATCAGTAATCCTTAACATGTTCCTTACAATTTTTCTCTGTTTTCATCAAAAGAATACACGTTCTGTTACAGAGAACTAAAAAAAAGATATACATGTGAAAGTCAAGGTTTGAAAAGTGTACTTATGATTTTCCTGCTACACTACAAGCAGAATGGAGAAAGATGAGGTTTCTGGCCCTCTTGGCTTTTCTGGGCCCTAGTAAAAGTATCTAGGTTTTTCAGGCTCTTCCCCTGGCTCAGCAAACTTGTTTAGAAATAACTACATGGGACATGTTTTCTTATAACTGAGACAGTAATGTCTCTGCTATTCAGTGGTGAGTGTAATATTTCATTACAATACTTCACCTATAGACATAGCAGATACTTTTTCTCTCAGGTTCTAACTTAATTACGGGCTTTTTTCCTATGTAAAAATTCCTTTGTGATATTCTGTTGCTTTGCATGCTAGAGAGGAGGTTACAGGAGATCACTGCAGCCTGATCTGGCTGCAAGAACCTGTGAAAAGTTCAGAGATGTTATCAGTGACAATCCTGTCCATGGGGGAACTGCAGGTGCAGTCATTTGTCCCCCAATGACCCTCGAAGCCTGCGTCCATCTGCCTCAGCCTGCGCAGCCCTGAAGGGCCTGGGTGACTGGTGCCTGGTGCATTTCCCCACAAGGATGAAGCCCCAGCGGCACAAAAGGGGTGCTCCTGCTTTGAGGAGCAGTTGTCCAAAAGGCACCTGGGGAGCTTCTGCATCAGTGGGGTTAGTAGATTTTTTGGGTTTTAAATGTGGTTTTTGTAGAGGAACAAATGAGAATGGATATGTGAAAGCTCTCTTGTTAGGCAGGATATTATAGACTCTGTTCAAGCTGTATTTTAATGAAGGGTATCAAAAATAGAGTGTCATGCAGACTGAACGCTGGGGATGTTTTAACAAGCAGAGAGAACGATGAGTGAGAGCTTAGCAAACTAATATAGGCTTGGAAAACAAGATTTGATGACCTTTTAATCACTGACTTTCTCAGTATGTAGAAGAAGATCATTTATTTTCCACAATGCTTCAGTTTTTTTCTGTAGAGTGGGGATAATAAAACTGCTTGAAATAAACCTTTTAGGGAGAAATGTTAAATATTGGCAATTGCTTACAGATTTTGATCAAAGAATCACACTAGCTATTTACTTTGGGCAAGTAAATGCTATGTGTAGATACAGAATTTCAAAGTATAATAGGTCATGAAATCATGATATGGTAAGGCTTTCCTCTCAGACTCATGAACTAAAAAAGCCAACTGGACATGAAAGAGCCTTTGACAATCTTCAGAGGAAAAGACAAGTTAGCACCCTTAAATCTGAAATTACAGATAAATACATTTTCCTTCCTTAAACCCCCTGTAGTTCCAATTAGAGATTCTACTTCTCACTTCCCTCCCAAAGTGTGGCACAATGCTGCTATGCATTATTGAACATGCTGCTGTGCCTTACTTGACCCCAGAGGTGACTGCTTCTTGGCGCTGGATGAAACAAGTCACACAGATTCCTTGAGTACTTCACTGAAAGACTGTGACTAGCTTAATTAGAGAATGCTCCAGAAGTGTTGTGAGATACTTGGATTTTCATGCATTATGTAAGGCCAAATTAATTATGAGCATTAATACAATCTTGATCTAAAGAGTAATTTGAATAAGAGATGAAATAATAACAAGATCCTTTTGATCACATACAGCATGCTTTGCTTTTCCATATAAAATATCTCCCACATCATTTAAAATGTTTTTTGTGGAGCAGAGCAGGGCAGTGCCACTCAGGATTGCCAGGAAAATGCACAGCCAGATGTGAGTCATTGCTGAACTCCAGCACTCATTTCTTTGTTCACCTTTCAAGCACAAGACAACCTGTTCCCTTGCACAGAGTCGCCTGCAGGTGCCTTGATGGAACATGCTATGAGGAGCCTGCCAGACAAGGTGGGGGTTGTTCGATTTTGTTCTGAAGTTTGGGGAATTATCTTCATGCCCTGTGGACACCTGTGGTGACAGGGCACAACCATCCTTGTTCTTGGGTGAAAGCCTGGCATTTCTGCCAGTCAAAGAAATCAAAGAAATCTTCCCTTTGCTCTTTCAGTAGAACCAGGACTTCCACCACAAACATGTTTCAGTGCTATGTTCTTTCACGTAAGGAAACACTGAAATACTGGAAATGACATTAATTTATGTAGCCATACAATCAATTTCCCTACAAAAGTAGAATGGTAAGCTTGATACATTTTGTGGATACCTAGAAAGTTTGGTAGCAGGTTTACTTTAATGAAATCTGAACACATGGAGATCAGATTTCTAAGTCTAAACTTTGTATATTGCTAGGCTAGATTCCTTTGATTAAATACACATATCCACAGTATATTTAAGACATCTATTCTAGGATCAATTGAGTTACTCCCTACATCTGCATTGACTCTTAAGAGGAGTCTGCAGAAACTGACCACAATTAGTCACATGAATTTTATACTTTTATACTTATTCTTTGTAAGTACTTTAGGGTTTTAATGAAATGGGGCTGGAATACTAAATTATTTAGTGTTACTGAGCTAGTTACCACAGAAACGTGAGTAGACAATTGTATTTTAACATTAGAAGCAGTGTAGCTCTGCAAAATTTTCACTTTGATTACTACCATATGAAATATTTCAGTTGAATAACCATTTTCTTTTCAGCTATTGGACAAATATCTCTAACAACTACTCTTCATACAAGCTTCACTTATAAGCCCAGAATTCCACATGCAGGCTTCCTTTTAATGTAACACTTGGGGTGACTGTCTAAAGCCAAGCATATAAATGGCATTCTGAACATTTAGTTCTAGTCCATTTATTTTTGTTTACTTCTGTGCTTCATTATAATGGGATACATGTTTTTGTGTATCGAGGACTATAATTACTCGTGTCCATGGAGCAGCTCACCAGAGAGTATAATTATTGCTCATATGTTGGCTCAAGGCAAGAATTAGACTCAAAAGTCTGACATGGTCATTACTCCTACCTTTTCATTTGTTCACCTCCTGGTAGCACCTAACAGATCATCTTGGCCTGTCCTAATTTTTCAATACAAAGAGATTAAATTCCTGCTTCCGTATCCTTTTTTTGTGAGGGAGATAGTCATACCTGAGCATGAAGCTGGCCGTACTCGCACAGGCACAGAGCTGGTTTGGGGACAGGAAAGGCACACAGGGCAGCTGGCCACATGTACAGCACCGCCAACATCACAGACATGTCCGAGGCTGCAGAGGCGAGACAGACAGTTCTGGGTGCGCAGGGATGGAGGGCGTTCTCTTTCTTTGGAAAAATCAAGCAAGGTCTTGGGGCAAGCTATGCACCTGCTACAGCTGGAGAGATTTATTCAGGCTGGAAGTGACATAGCCATTGCTCATGAGCTACATGTAGATCAAAAACTGGTTAGAAGTGGCTGCCAAAGACCCCTTCAAGACAAGGGCTACAGCAGGGATGACCAGAGAGCCTGCACTTTATGCTCTCTGTAGGTGCCACACATGCTGTTATGATCTGATTTAAACCCAGAAGAGC